>JH792569.1:31849-55493 GCA_000291705.1 Sphaerulina populicola P02.02b | reverse complement strand
GGGGGAGGTGTGTGTGTGGCGGCAGTAGGGTGAGTAGGTCGGTGTACGCTCTACATACCTCCTAGGAGGTGTTACCACCTAGGTAGATGGGAGGTCAGGTCAGTACTCAGTAGTACCTCACTACCTCCTGGGAGGCTGTGGGAGCTAAGGTAGATATTGGCATATTGCACACCTCATCGACCCAGACTCCCCGTCCTGCCCGGTTTCCGGTCGCCATGCCCAGAGAACCGCCGTCTCCCTAATACGAGGGCGGGCAGACCACCCAGCAGGCGTGGTGTGCAGCGGGAGGCGCGAGCAAAAGGGAGGTTATTTGCCTGGGGAGCAGCACCAATACCATAGGGCCCATAGCCCATAGGGCGGTTAGTAATGATCACCAGCAAATTTATCGTCCTCCAGAGGGCTCCAGTGCGGTTTGGCGGGTGCGAATAAGATCCCTGTTGGTGCCTTGAAAGTGAAAGGAGACGACCGACTAATAAGGAGAGCCAGAGGAAGCGGGTCCGTGCGAGCAAAAGAGCGTCCACTGTCGTCGACCTTCACGAAACTGGGCTGCGCTGCGTTTCTTTTTTCTGCGCCGTGTCAACACCACCGCCCTGTCACCCTCCCAATATTCCCTCCCCATCACGTCTCAGCGTGTTACTGTCATTCTTTGTTTTCTCCGCTAATTACTGCCTCACAAAGGCTCTGCCCGCCGCCCCAACTGACTCTTGCACGTCACTTCTCCCGCAGGAAGAACTGCTGCTGGTGTGTGGAGCAGCGCTGATATCACATCACACATCACGGGAGAGAGACACGGAGACACGGAGACACGGAGTCGGTCTCGTCTGGTCTGCAGCTGTTATTCCAACCCACCTCCCCTACCTACCATCCGCACCCGCTGCACTCTGCAACATTCCCTCCTCTGCCGCGCTGCAGCAGCCTGAACCCGACGCCTCGAAAGACGCGAAGCTGGGCGGGCCGGAACTGCAGTAGAAAATACTCTTTGTATCGCACCGCCAGCGTCACACCCTCGCAGCCACCGCCATGCAGCATCAGCAGTACGCGGACATGTACTACGACCATCCCGCCGGCCGCTCGCCCACGTCGGTGCGGCAGAGCTCGCTGCACCGCCAGAACTCACGCCAGCAGTTTGAGCCAGCCTACGGCCACCTCCCGTCTGGTCTCTACACGGCCGAAGACCACGCTCAGAGTTTCAACGGCAATCCACGATTCAACGCAAACGACATGCGCAACGCGACTGTAGGCGGTTACGGAAATGGCGGCTACGACAACATGGGCGGACAGTCGTGGAACGCCGGTGCGTTTGGACAGAATAATACGCTGAATGGACTCGGTGGTCCGAATCTGCGCAAGCCTCCATCGCGGGGTGGTCGCTCTGGTCTGCCTTCTGTATGTTGCGCAATCCAAAAAAGAAAAAGAAGACAAGAAAATCGAGCTGGTCAACCACTAACACATCATCGAATAGGCCTGGATGGATCAACAGCAGCACATGCCCATGAATCAGTACGGTGTAGGAGGCTATGGAGGGCAAATGGGACGACACGACATCCACTCGGAGCCCGATGAAGAGCTGATCCCCACTGCCATCGTGATCAAGAACATTCCATTCGCTGTCAAGAAGGAGCAGCTGGTTGGCATTATGACCGAGATGGGCTTGCCCTTGCCTTATGCGTTTAACTACCACTTTGACAACGGCGTGTTCAGAGGTCTTGCTTTTGCGAACTTCACGAATCCTGACGAGACTGCGACTGTGATTGAGGCGATGAACCACTTCGAGCTTAATGGGCGGAAGTTGCGAGTCGAATACAAGAAGATGTTGCCAGCTGCGGAACGTGAACGCATAGAACGCGAGAAACGAGAACGCAGAGGGCAACTGGAGGAGCAGCATCGACCAATGGCCGGCGCCACGCTGCAGACGCAAGCTTCGGCATCTTCTTTGTCGTCTCGAATGATCAATGCTAGCTCTCCTTCACCAGTGTCAGCACGCCAGAAGATCGGTCCTGCCTTTTCTGAGTTGAGCTACACCGAATCTGCCACAGGAGGACCAGAGGTGAACCTGAACGATGCCACGCAGCTGAACTACTACACCAAGCTCATGCTGTTCAAGGAGGATGCAAGCAAAGATCTCTTGGTTTTTGCTCCGACTCTCTCACCTCCCGAGCGCCGTATCGTTCATACCTTGGCACATCACATGGGCCTGGGTCACGCGTCGAAGGGCGATGCCAACCAACGCGCTGTCCACGTCTTCAAGGAAGGTCGTCAACGTCTGAGCCCACCAATTCCAGCTCTCGCAAACCTCCAGACCGACCAACGCCGACAGCTCAACAGAGCTGCTACCACTGACTTCAGCGATGTCCGCGCAAACGAGAGCTACTATGCCCCCAACAACCTCCGTCACCAGGCATCTGGATATCTGGGCTATCATGACACCCCGAACGGGTTAAACCCGGGGGGCAATCTCCGCTCGGCGAAGTCTTTCGCAGATCTTCGCTCGTACACGCCATCTCCAGTGCCGTCCACTGCTAGCTTTCCTGCTGCCCTCAGCAATAATGTGCAGCGCCTCCAGCAAGATTTCGGTCGAGAGACTGGCCAGTCTGGCACGCCAGCCCTGATGACACCCACGCCTGGTCTTGCCGAGCGCGGCGACGCCTCCGGCCTCATCAACGGTCTTGGCAACATGACTATAGGATCAGGCTTTGCAGGAAGTCCACGAGGCCTCCGCGGATTCCCATCTTGGGAAAGTGGCAACCCAGGCCCTATTGGAAGCAACCGCTCATTCAGCAACTTTGATGACCGCTCGCAGACTCGCAGCGCTCTACAAGGTGGTCCCGAGCGACAGCCACGCGGCCCGCTACCAGAGCGTGGGGCTGGCTTCTCGCGCAGACAGAACGGACACATGCAGCGCAACAGTGACGAACTCTCACAGCAGAGCAGTGCCGCCGAAATCACTGTTGAGCACTAGACTGAACATCTTGGTTCGACGTGATCACTGTCATTACCCCATATGCTCAGTGACGAACGCGACTACCTACCCCTAACCACGCTGACAACGAAAGCATGACTTAACGAAAGCATGACTAGCATCCTCAGCGAGTTGACAGCACTTACCGTCTGTCGACGACCGCTTTGACAAACGATGACGACAAACCACTTATGATCGGACGATCGAAATGAGAATGAAGACAAAAAGTAGAGAAGAAAGATATCAAGGAGCTCGCTGCCCACCACCACGACGTGGAGAAGTGCCCACGACTGTGTAACGACCTCCTTACTGCATTAACTCTTTCATGTACTTTGCATTACTGGAGAGATGGAGGACGCGGAATGCTTACTGGGTAATACTGAACGGCTGTTGATCTGATTTGACGCGACTGGTGTTTTGTTCAATGCAAAAAAAATGGCATTTTCTATGGGACATGGGGCGCAACGGGAGACTTGGAATATGGCAGTACATTGCTCACTCTGACTTCTCGGTCGGCAGTGTTTGCAGTGGAATGGGTTTCCCCCACAGAGACTCGTATTCGACAGTCTTGGAAATGCTGCATTTGCCCTGTTTGTTGTCTATTTCTGTTGCTGCTGCTGTGCTTGTTTGGTTGGGCTTACTTCGCTTCACGATCGGGTGTATTAACAAAAGCTTTGCTGCAATGCTCTGCTTATGTTTGTTTCAGTGTGTGATGGATCAAGAAGAAACGGCTGCTCATCGCGGGAGACACATCGCCTGCTTAAGTACTAATGCAATGGGAACCATGTTGGATGATTTTCTTTGCCCCGTCCTCATCGAGTCATCTTAACCGTCTGTTATCCCGTCACTAATCATGGAGGCCTTAGGCCAAATATTTCCTCGTGCGTAAAGGTAGGCCAACGTTGGCCGAAGCTCTCTACCCATGCCCACGTTCTGACAAACAGGTGGCCATGCCCACGTATAAGTCGTCGCCCGCCTTTGGCGGAGTCATCAATATGTACTCCGCGGTGTCATACACGTCCTGATAATGTCCGTTTCGACTACGATCTCCCAGCAGGGCGATGTCCTGTTCCTCAATTCCACCATCTTCGATGGTTCGGGAATCGCTCCCAGATATATCGCGAGCGTTCTCGTCAAAGACGGCTACATCACTGATGTACGCAAAGGGCATTCGTCCGTCTCGTTGGATGAGCTCGAGCAGATGAAGCAATTTGGCACTGAGATTATTGACTGCGAAGAAGGCAAATGGAGTCTTTGTCCGGGCTTCATTGACATGCACGCCCATTCTGATCTGTCTCTCCTGCATACTCCATCTCACGAGGCAAAAGTGACTCAAGGAGTGACCACGGAGGTAATTGGGCAAGATGGCATCTCCTACAGTCCAGTCGACGATGCCGGCATGCAACGCATCCGAGAACAGATTGCTGGGTGGAACGGAAACCCTACCGACCCTCCAGACTTCTTCGATCGATGGCGTACTGTAGGCGAGTACCTCGATGTGCTGGATCGCGAGCGAATTGCAACCAACGCGGCCTATCTGGTCCCACAAGGCAATCTGCGCATCTTAGTCAAGGGATGGAGCTCCAGCCCAGCGACCCCGGAGGAGATGAAGCAGATGCAAGAGATTCTGGCAAAGTCCATGGCAGAAGGTGCGGTGGGTATGAGCTCCGGCCTCACTTATGTACCGGGCTCGTTCGCTCCCGACGCCGAGTTGGCGCAGCTCTGCAAGGTCGTGAAGCAGTTTGGCGGATACTATTGCCCGCATACTCGATCATATGGCAAAGGAGCTTTGAAAGCATATGCCGAGATGATCGAACTGGCGAGACAGACTGGTGTCCGACTGCACTTGACACATGCCACGATGAACTATGGAGAGAATGCCGGCAGGGCACACGAGCTTATTGCCATGATTGATCACGCTATTGCCGAGGGGGTGGATATCACTCTCGACACGTACCCATACCTACCAGGTTCAACGACTCTGGCGTCCACTCTTCCCACCTGGGTGGCATCTGCGGATGACAAGATTGCTGTGCTCAATGACCCCGAGAAGCTGGCCGAGATCAAACATCTCGCATTATTCCAAGGCACAGACGGCTGTCATGGTTGTGTAAGTACAGGTAGCTAGCTTGGAAAGCAGACACGCAAGGAACGAAGAAGAGAAACCGACGCACCTGTGCTAACCTTCCGCCCATCACTCTTCCAGACATTAGATTGGGACCTTCTCGAAATCGGCGGCGTACAGAATCCCGATTTAATCCCCGCCTACGTGGGCAAGACGATTGCCCAAATCGCAGCAGAACAATCCCAAGATCCTTTCGACACATACGTGGAAATTTTAAAGCAAGACAATTTCAACAGCACCATCCTCTCCCACTGCGGCCACGAAGGCAACGTCCGCGAAATCATGCGTCACCCTCGCCACACGGGGGGTTCCGATGGAATTCTCACTTCCACCAAACCACACCCTCGCGGTTGGGGCACGTTCGCCCGATATCTCGGCCATTACGCACGAGATCTCCCGCAAGGCAGAGCGAGGAATATCTATCATGCCACGAGCAGTGAAGTGTACGATACCGTGGAAGCTGAAACGATTTTCCAAGGTGGTCTCGAGGAAGCCATTGCTCATTTGACGTCTCGGCCGGCTGGAGTGATTGGTCTGAAGGATCGCGGGCTCGTCAAGCAAGGCTTTCGAGCGGATTTGGTCCTCCTTGATCATGAAACTATACGCGACGCGGCAACGTATGCTGAGCCGAGGCAAGCTGCCAAAGGCATTCGAGCGGTGCTTGTGAATGGTAAATTTGCTGTAGCAGAAGGCAAACCTACCGGAGCCAGAGCTGGCAGAACTATTCGCATGCAGGAGCGCGCTCGGGACGATTGGCTGGTGAGCTAGCCCCAACTTCTTAGTCACGGGTTTGTGTAGGCTGGAGAGCATCGCGTTGGAAGTATGGTCAAAACAATTATTATTTCTCAACGTGAGATAGAGGAGCTTTTGATACCTTGGTCAGAGCAATGCACGCCTATGTCATCTTCAGCTTCGCCACAGCAACTTCTTATTCCGTAGCCGCATGTTCGTCCTTGCTAGCGGTATCACCAGCGCCTGGACTCTTTCACTTCTCTCAGCAGCCATCGCCGATGCGGCAGCCACTACGCTCCAATAGCTTTCACTCTTTAGCTTCATTTTCTGCGATCATCTTCTTCTCCTTTTTGGTCCAGTACGACCGACGACTCTTCAGGATCTCGTCTTCCTTGGGAACTGGTACCATCAACTCGAGAGGATCGAATAACCCATAGACCATCATTTCGTACCACTTGTGTGACAGGTCGATTCGTCGTCGTACGGCTTCGCCCATCACTAGCAGGTCTGGTCCCAAAATGCGTTCTGGTCTCAACGGAAGCCCATTCTCGACTTTCACCAACCTTTCCATTCCCACCTGTTCAAACTCCTCCATTCGCATGCCCATGATTGGCAACGTCGGATCGACGTAGTGTGGTGTGTTCTCATCGAATCGGAATCTGTGTCTCATCCACAGCTTCAACATGTCGACAGGCTCGACGAGCCTGCCTTTGCCTGAACCATCTGGTGCCCAGCCTCGCATTACGCGCCAGAGCGGCGTGAGATTCTCCTCGGAAAGTAGTATCTCGCGCAAGGAGCAACCGACAGCCATCCCGTTTGCCCAGCGGTTGGGATACTGAGCCTGATTGGGGTAGTTGACAGGGTAGGTCTTACGACTGGGATTAGTGAAGAGCATATCGACTTTGAGGAAAAAGGCGGTAGCGAGCTCGAGGGTTTTGTCAGGGGCGAGAGCCCTACTGCGGATGCAAGTGAGACGAAAAGCGTTGACCGGGAGATCCATGATGAACCACATACGCTACAGTCATGATTAGTTAGCCAAGAATCTGTCCATTTCCATATCAGCTTGCCTTACCTTGACTGCATCAATGGTACCTGGCGGCACGCGGAGGCCCTTGATCATGAGCTGAATCACCATATCCGTCACCACACCTTCGCGCCAAACCACCATCTGTAGCCAGCGCATGCTTGGACAATCCCGAGAGAACAAGTTCAGCTTGACGATTTCTGGACCAAGATGGTCAGACTTGTCCTTCTGCCGCTTGATAGGGTCCTTGAGACAAAGGTGCCGATAAAAGCGCCAGGGGTAGATTGTGTCCGCTCCAGGAGCCCAGGTCCTCACACTGGCGAGAATGAAGGCAGTATAGTTCTTGTTGTAGTACCAGTGGAATTTCCTGTCAATCGCGTACCAAGAAAGTAACGCCGGTATGGTCAGGTAGCTGACCAACTCAATGATCAGCGAGCTGTCTTCGACGAACGCACCCAGAAGGCTGAAAGTTTTCCTGGCCGGCTGGTATGACAGCTGCGTAGCAGATTTTGGGCTGCCAGGGAGAGAGTTGCCAACTTGTGTTATCTCAGTCAATGCTGCCTCATCGTCCTGTTGAGCCTGATGGGCGACCACAGTCGGCCCTGAGGGGACTTTAGAAGCGGTCTCCTTATCGGTGGACTTCGTAGCCGCTGCGGCCGTCAATGCATGCCGCAGTTGTGGCAGGCCATGGCAGTCATACTTCATTTCGACTTTGAGTTCCTTCCTCGAGCGTTTCTGAGCCATCACTTCCCCGTGAGATCCGTCTTCGTTGTGGTCTCCCTCCACGTCAGACCTCGATCGTTTCTGCTGTAGGACTCCAGCTGGCTCTGGGGGTCCCTTCAGCTCACTCGATGACAGAGTGTTCGACCTAGGTAGCCCTGGGCCGGCAAGAGCGTCTCGCTCAGTAGGAGCTGCCCCGCTTGCTGCGGTTGATGGTGTATGAGTCCGGGACCCAGTCGGAATATGGGGTGGGTATAACTCTGCTGGACTTTCCGTGTGGGTCATCGGCATAGTCTCTGCCATCGCTCGACATGGTGGGCTTGATGATGTATGACTCGGGGACCCAGTAAGACTCAGGGGGCGGTATAGTTGGGCTGTGCGATCGGTGTGAGGCATGATCGCCGTCTCTGCTGCTGGCACGTCTGCTTCGGTGACTGGTGGCGTAGCCGTGAGCGGACCTGGAGGGCCGAGACGGCTTGTGCTCATCGCGGCGTCTACGAGGTGGGGCTGTGGGTGAGGGCGATGGTGATCGTGAACAACCTCGTCCTTCATGTCGTTGTTCGGTGTGGCGGTTGCGTCTCGCATTGTCTCTTCCGCGCTGAAGGTCTCTGGCGAGGTCGTCTGCCTTTGCTTGAGCCTTGCGTTTTGCTTTTGTGGCAGTATTGCCTGGTCGGTGAAATGCACCATCGAAGTTCTCGTAGTGAGAGAAGCCTACAGTCCTTGATTAGGCGTAGTTCATACTCGAGTTTGTGGCAGGAGGACGACAATAGGGACAATAAGTAAGACGGCAGCGGCCGCGCTAGAAGATTCCACAGCGCGACATTGGCCATTCGCTGACTCAGGAATACTCACAGCACAAGTTTGCAAAGACGAAGAGCGCGGCAAGCCAGTACGTGTGGCCAATTCCCATTCTGAATCGCGGTTGCTCTGGGTGTGTTGGATGGGAGACAAGATGTCGTTGTCAAGGTGGTTAGAGTTGGCGCAGCAACAGCTGGTGAATCGCAAACGTTCGGCCGAGCTGGAGTCGGTTGTTTGCTGGCGACGGAGCTTGACGCAAGAACTGCCGCGATTTCCGTGATACAGAAGCTTGTGAGACTGAAGTGAAGGCGACCGTGGAGCCACGCGTGATCTGCAGTGCGATGCCAGGCGTACCACCGGGGCGAAAGGGCTGAGATGGCGCGAAATCGACGTCGCCTGCCGGAACGTGGCGAAGCTCGTGGTGTGAGATGGCCAGGAGCAGTCTGTTGAGGGAGTAGTGGTGCGAAGCTCAGGAGTAAGGTAGATGGTAGGAAGGAGAAGGAAGTTCGAGCTGGAGTGAATCGAGAAGCGGACCGAAGCGTGCAACAGAAACAGGTATACAGGTGCTTTGTAGGCAAGGTGAAGCGCAAGAGAGGACGCGAGCTGCTCAACTGAATTAGGCAGGCACGTCAGTAGTGGAAGGCTACGAGGCAGCCAATGCAGTCGTGAACGCTGTCGCGAAACTCTCCCATACTGGTCTTTCTAGATATCAAAACAAAAAACAAAACTTACGCTGCGTTGAGCGCTGGTATCACTGGAAGGCCTGTTGAAGCAACCTCTCCACTAGAGTGAGTGAGACCTGGCCATGCCCATCTCTCGTTGAACGCCGTTGCCATGCCAGAATGCCCATCCAAAACCCTGCGCGTTCAGTCCCACAACAGAGCAATCAAACTACCTCCCCCACCCCGTCTCCCAGCTAGAAAACAATATCGGTGCGGGCCTGTCTACCCTTTGATCAGGCTGAGGAATTCTTCCCTCGTCTTGGCGCGCTTTCTCATGGCTCCAAGCATGCAGCTGGTGATTGTCAATGCCCCAGACTTTTGAACGCCTCGCGAGCACATGCACATGTGCGTACATTCCATGACCACTCCCACACCTTGAGGACTGAGGACGTCTCGCAATGCTATGGCAATTTGCTTCGTTAAGCGCTCCTGGACCTGCAGCCGGCGACTGAACATCTCGGCGATGCGGGCCAATTTCGATAGACCGATGACCCGATTCGAAGGTATGTATCCGATGTGGACCTGGATGGCTGGTCAGCATATTTCGAACACTACCCACGAAGGTGAGCTTACCTTTCCAGTAAAGGGCACTAAATGATGCTCGCACAAGGAGTAGATCTCAATGTCTTTCACGATCACCAGCTCATCGTGATTCTCATGAAAGATAGCGCCATTGACAATGTCCCTCAAGTTCTCTTCGTAGCCTTTCGTGAAAAACATCATGGCCTTAGCATAACGCTCCGGCGTGCCGTGTAAACCTTCGCGGTCTGGGTCCTCGCCGATGCATTCTAGTATTGTGCGCACTGCGCCCGATAACTTTTGGAGCCTCGCTTTTGCTTGTTCTGGATCCTCGCGATCTTGCAGACGGCCAAGTGCACCCACACTCGGAAATGACAGGCCGTCAAAGTCAATCGTCGGACCGGATGCAGTCGTGGGCGATTGCGAACGACTCGTGGCTGGCGGCGTCAGGGCAGCCACGTCTATTGTCTGCACGCGAGACTCGAGACGTTGTAACTGAGCATCGCTCACCTCCTCGTACTGTCGGGCGGATCGACCTTGTGCGCCAGCAGACTGGAGAGGCTGTTCTAGCTCCGCCATTGATATAGGTTGTCTGCGTGGACCCAGGCCACTGCCCTGAATTGCTGCTAGTACGTTTTCGCGCTCCGAGTCTGACATTTGGAAATGTCCTTTTGCGTCAAGGTGCGCAATTTCGAGGGGGGAGCTGGAATGCGCCGCAAGATCGTGTTATAGGAAGTGATTAGAGAATGAAGCCTGGATGTGGTAGAACAGCTTATCCATAGTACGATTGAGCTATCCCACAGATCAGTCCCGAATGCCCGTGGTGCTGCATGACTGGAAGAAGAGAGAGAATACGGGGAGGTCAGTTATGTACCTAGGTAGTGTAAGAAAGGGAAAATTTAGAGTTACATGTATATGTGACATCCATGCGGTCATCGGCCGCCGATGGAAGCCGAACAGAAACAAGTCTCGTCGCAAAGCTCGACCTCAACCCCACGACCACACCTGCTTCCATCAACACGACGCATTTTCCATCCCGGCATCATCAGATTTCGTGCCGCTAACATCACATTGTTCGTTTGGTCTTTGTTCGGCGACTTGCCGAGCGCCGGAGCAGTCACTGAGCCCTTGAGGCCGCCATTCTCTTTTTTCACGCCCTCGTGGGTCAGGCATCTCCCTCCAAAGCAGACAGAAATTGTACCTTACCTCCATCCATCCTTACGCGTCTTCCTCGCGCACAGCTCGCACGTCTTCGAACGGACGTTCCTCGACCATTCCACCATCCGTGGACCCTTGTCCCGAATACGGATGCATTGATCTGGGACGCAAGCATCGCTACGGTACCACTCTGTCAAGTCCCCAGCGACTGCCGCCAAAGTGGGCTCTCGGAGGTATTCCATCTCCCAATCATGACATTAGATAGTATGTTTTCCACGTGATGAACTGCTCTCCGCGCGCAAGTGAGGGCGAAGGAATTTGATGGTCACCTGCGGAGTGCCCTATGCTTCTCTTCAGAATGGGCTATCCGCCCCGAAGCGGCGTGCTCGGTGGGCTACGGCACAAGCAGAGATGGACCTGAAACCACAACAGCAGTTGAGCGTACTACTAGTAGCGCTCGAGGAGACTACCTACCTGGCATCTGGCACATGCACATGCACAGGTCAAGGGTCTCGTGACAAGGTGGCACGGCTGATGATCGCTACCTACCTACCCACCTACCTACCTATTGACACACACGCGCACACCAGCTGGCCTAGTTCTTGAGACGACGGCAAGAAGCAATCTGGTCTGAGATCGCATGAGCCATGAGGCGTGACATGCAGTGCGGTCAGGTTGAGTAACACAGCAACGCGCAGACATCCACCCAGCGACCTGGTCTCCGAGGACTCCACAGTACCTACGGCCACATCCCAACAGACGTGGTCTGAAAGTGCTGTGAATGTCGCAAGAATCGCAGCACTCCGCTCGGTACCGGAAAGTGTGTCGCGATCGTTGTGCTGACAGTGACAGAGCTGCGTGCACCGAAAATTGTATTCTTTGCTTGTAGCCTGTGTTGCGCGCTGGGCTGGGCTGGGCTGGGCTGGCAAAGCTGGCAAAGCTGGCTTACAGATTCTCTTCTATCGCTTTGCCGAGTGCCAAGCGTTGGATTTATTCTAGAGGGGCTTCAAGCCGGGCGCCTGCACTCGACGGTCTCTTCCATAGACTCAACATTGCGCGGGTGACTTGAGGAAGCGGACGCGAGGCAGGAAGGTGCAGCAAGCTGTCCATATTCATCGTGCTATTATCTCCGGCTTTTGCCTTGTCGGGCCGTGGCGAACTTTTGGATGTCGTCTGCCGCATCCTAAATTCCTAGGGCTTCTCTGACACCTGCAATCGATCCACACCTATGGATTTAGGGACTTCGTTGGGGGCTGTCCCAGAGAAAGATAGCAAACAGTCAAAGACCGGTGCTGCACGTCGGAGGGAGGAAATCTCGTCTTTTGTGAAGCTGCCATCGCCGGTGCCAGACGAGGTCCTCACCATCTCCCACCCGCTACCGCCGCCCGAATCGTCACGCTACGACCGATCACCCGCACGCCATCATCACCATCGGTACCGCGAGCGGAGCAGGAGTCGAAGTCGAAGGCGATCACGCTCTCAGGGCACGCGCAAGGGCGCCGACGAGAGCTGGAGACGCAGGAGTCCTGCTTCACGCCAAGACGACCGAACCTCACGATCACACCTGTCCGCGTCGCACAACCACGACTCCTCCGCCGACCGATCATACCACCGCAGTCGCCACTATCGCAGCGGTGCAGCTGCTGAGACCATATCCGCGTCCGAACGATTCCACCATTCCGAATCCACTTGGGATGATAGGAGGGCTCGTTCGCCCAGATCTTTGAAAGAAGGTGATAGGCTCGTAGACAGGCGGCCTGGTACAGTGAAGGACGAGTCAAGCTACCGACGTCGTCGATCGCCATCTGTAGCCTCGACCTATCACGAAGACGCCGGTCCTAGCGAACGAGCGGATACTCCAGACGGACGACGTGGAAGGCACCGGGACGAGCGTCGCAGCCATCGCCAGGATCTCGGTCACAGTACATCGCGCTCACCACGTCGCCACCGTGGACATAGATCCAAGCAAGATACTGGTAGCGGCAGAGGGCTTGCTAGTGACCTGACTGGTGCAGAGTCTAAACAGCGTTCGCACAGTCGTGACAGCTATCACTCGGAGGGTATCGATCGCAGAGAAGACGACGAGATGTACGGTCGTGGCGCCTATGGGGCACGATATGGTGGTCATCCGAACGGGCAGCAAGCGTACAACAAACCGGGCTATCAGTCAAACGCCAACTCGCCACACCAGGTGCCGCAGTCATATGGCGTTTCGCAAGGCCCACCAGCTTCTGGCGCCGGCTTCCATCAGCCACAGGCCGGGAAGCAATACAGTAAGGCATCTCGCGATAGCTTTGCACGTCCGTCGCCACGAGGTGGCTCTGCAGCGGCGACAGCGGTACGAGGAAATGGCAGAGCTCACTTCGCAAATTTATCGTGGACGCCTAACGACGGTGTGAAGGGTGGTCATCTTGTGGAGCCCGCGAAGCCTTCTTCCGAGCCCAAGTCTGTCGTTCTCGCACCTGAAGCTGATGAAGATGACAACCCTTTCAGACCTCCAGCGGACCTTCGCACCGAGGATGAATTCTCGTTAAAGAAGCGCAGACTCGATTCGTTGACTCCTACAGGATCCTCCGCCCAGCAGAAGACAGCTGAACAAAAAGCACTCGAAGCAGAGCGAGAGAAGAATAAGATCAGCTTCTCGATCAAAGGTCGCGCTAGCCGTATGGCCGCAGAGGAGAAAGTGCCAGTGGTGCTCAAAGCAGAGACCTCTCCACTAGTCGCAAAGAAGGCGCCTGCTATTGTATCTCCACTGGTCCAAGGCATGGCGTCCACGAAGAGCTCCAGTCATGACATGAACGCCCGAGGTTCAGAATTCGCACGAGCTCGCAGATCCGACGCACCATCAACAAGGAAAGAGAAAGTCCGTACAAAGCGGCTGAAGGCCAAGCCAGAACTCAGTGATGAATACAAGCAGTCCGAGAGTGTCTACTACAGGAAGACTGGTAATGAGTCAGTTGTGGGCAGCGGCACATACGGCAAGGTGTACAAAGCTATACATGTCTACACGGGAGGCATGGTGGCGCTCAAAAAGATCCGCATGGAGGGTGAACGTGACGGAGTAAGTCCCCTGCTGATCCTGCTGAGGACAACGTACTGACCTCATTCAGTTCCCTGTCACTGCCATACGCGAGATCAAGCTTCTGCAGTCGCTCAACCATCTTAATGTCGTGCCCCTACTGGAGGTCATGGTCGAACGCAACGACTGCTTCATGGTTTTTGAGTATCTCTCTCACGACTTGACGGGCTTGTTAAATCATCCATCCTTTGCTCTTACACCTGCTCACAAAAAGCATCTTGCAAAGCAGCTCTTCGAGGGCCTCGAGTACCTGCACAGAAGAGGAGTATTGCATCGAGACATCAAGGCTGCTAATATACTCATTTCCAAGACTGGCGAGCTTAAACTAGCCGACTTTGGTCTGGCGCGATTCTATCAAAAACGGCAGAAGCAAGACTATACGAATCGTGTTATTACGATCTGGTATCGGAGCCCCGAATTGCTGCTCGGGGAGACTCAGTATGGCCCTGCAGTTGACATTTGGAGTGCCGCTTGTGTCCTGGTAGAGATCTTTACTCGGCATGCAATCTTTCCTGGCGACGGCAGTGAGATCAACCAACTGGACAAGATATACAATGTGCTTGGAACGCCGTCCCGCAGCGAATGGCCTGGCATACACGAATTACAATGGTATGAGCTCCTGCGTCCAACGCACCGATTGCAATCGACCTTTGCAGAAAAGTATCGAGAGCGAGTATCACCGGAGGCTTTTGAACTTCTGCAGGCAATGTTCCTGTACGACCCTGCAAATCGGCCTACTGCTGCCGATGTGCTCGAACATCCATACTTTACTATCGAAGAACCGAAGCCAGCACAGGTAGTAGAGCTTGCAAACCTCGAAGGTGATTGGCACGAGTTTGAGAGTAAAGCTTTGAGAAAAGAAAAGGAAAGGCACGAGCGCGATGCCAGACGTGCTGCTCGAGAAGGTGATAAGCGGAAGGCGGAAGAGACGCCAACTGGAGCTGCGCCGCCTGATGCGAAGAAGATGAAGGCTCCTTCTGGACCCGCTGCGGATGTTGGCGCGTAGAGTGTTGCGATGGAAGCTGTAAGGCGACGTGCTTCATGGCCTCGAAGGGAGAAGTGATTCAATATATGACAGAGAAGCGGTCAGACGAGCATGGCATTCGTCGAGCATACTTTGTCTGTGCATACTGAGTGATCATCGATATGAGCATCGGTAGGGTGCCATCATGGGAGAGGTTCATGCAGCCATTATCGCTGCATTGGTCATGTAATTTATCGCGGAGGAGCACTTCCGCAGGGGAGCGATGTGGAACAGTGGGCCGAGCCGGCAAACGATATCCATGAATCCATGATTGGTGATGGAACGGGGGCCCTAGTGACGCCACAACCAAGAAGAGGGAATTACCTAGGTATTCGAAGTAGACTGATTGGCAGGCCTCGCCTCGGTTGGCGCTGCTGGGCTGGCTTTTCAACTTCTGTTTGATCCAATGTGTACCAACGACAATCCGACAACATGTCCTTTTCATCATCATCATCGTCGTCGTCGTCGTCGTCGCCGTCGTCCTTCTGCAACAGGCTGCCTATGTACCTGTCACAATGGCGGTTGTTGGCGTCAGGAATCTCGCGTTTGCACTGGTGACAGTGATATTTTTGATCGTCTTCTGGCATACCTCTTCTGGTGGGACGAGAGCACCGACATCATGGAGGCCAAAGGAACCAGAATTCAAGGGGTTTGCACCTCTGCCCGAAGGAATTGCCACCCCACCAGTCACACCTGAACTGGATGCACACGATGTTGCGAATGCGCCCGCCGCAAATCCTGTGCCAGTGCTACCAGGTGGTGGACAAGTCAAGAATGAACTTCCGGGACTGGGGAACACGCCTTTTGCGGATGCTCCAGGTATCAAGAATCCTGCTACTGGACCTCCTCCCGCCACAACAGGCTCAGGGTCCGATGATGCCAATTTTCAAGGCGGTTTTTCCGAATGGGCGTTCCAACAGAATCTCGACCTCTCGCCGCCTAAGATGGACACTATGAAGCTACGTCGATACAAGCCTCATAATTACAAAGGTCAGGGCCATCCCACATACGCAACATATGTCGCCACACCGGGAGGCTCGCTCAATGAGCCATACTTTGTAGCCGCTCAGCAGCTGATCTACCGTACTCTTTGGGATCCTCAATCTGGTGGAATATATCCTTTCACCGCTTTTGTAGCCCCGCATATCACAGAGGAGCAACGAAATCTTCTTGCCGCAGCAGGTGCCATTGTGCGCGAGCTCGAGCCGGTCACCTGGCATCCAGTGCAAGGAACATTCGCGCGCTGGAAGTATCAGTTTGCCAAGCTGAACATGTGGAAACAAACAGACTTCTCGAGAATCTTCTTTCTCGATTCTGATGCGTTTCCGGTTTCCAATATCGACGATGTATTCGATACGCCGCAGACGTCCTGCAAGAAAGAATTATTGCCAGCCGAGTACCAGACGAGTGAAGAAGACAATTGCACGTATACTTTTATGGCAGCACAGCAAAACTTTCTCCCGAGCCCAGAAACGGGAATTCTGGAATTGAATACAGGTGTGATGCTCCTGCAGCCTCACACCGCCATGCACGCCCATCTCATGCGCGAGATGCCTCGCACAGAGAAATGGGACACGTCCATGGCCGATCAAGGCTTCTTGAGCGAGGTATTCAAGGCTTCCGGCGCATTTCCCGTCACGGCGATGTCTCGAGAGTATAATGGCTTCTTCCCCGGACCACAGGACGAAGGGAAGCTCAAAGTGGTGCATGAAAAGTTGTGGATCGACCCGGACACGGTCCCTTGGGCGAAGGGCATGTTTGCTACCACGCATAAAGCGATGAAGGAATTTTATGAAAGCGAGTCTTTTGTGGCTGCTCGAGAAGGAGATGGGTTGATATATTAGGTATATAACCTACCTAGGTAGGTACCTAAGGTACCTACCCACCTAGGATGATATCTGGCAAGGATCACTTGATTACTTGGGCCTTGCATAGGTATACTATGACTGCAGACAGGACCTGCCATCAGCACGATGAGACTCTTGATATCAAGGAAACAGGCGTGTATAATCACGGAATGAATAGTTGAACATGTATATACCTTACATAGTTATGATACCACTACGACAAATTTACCTTCGAATGGAGATGGACAAGTTGGGGAATATCTTGGGCGGTGGTCGTAAGACATGGTGGCGGGGACTGTATAACGGAGGAAGGGTCTTCGTGGGTGCTTGGTAGGATGCTACTTGGTACATGTACTAGGTATTGCTCCAGGTCATCAACATTCAACAGACACATGTAGACATGTACCTGATAGCAGTCCGTCACCGATTGGCTCTTGTTCGTGGGGGCGAGGCGTGAGAGTTATGCTAAAAGCATGTCTGGACTAAGTCGCGGTGGCAGGTCTACGATGGACAGCTCATGACAGCAATCAATCTATCGATGTCTGAAGGAGGTATCGAATGGTGTTTCGCAAGATCGAATCTTGTGGCTGCTTTGCAGGAATACCTGCCTCCTCGTACATAGCCTGTTCCAGATTCCAGATACTCACCATACCTTAGGTATACATGTACCTATACCTGTACCTGTATAGGTAGGTACCTTAGTGATACAGGTCTCGGTCCCCGCGATTGGAACGTCTCACACAGATTTTGTGCCGTTTTCAACACCATTAGGAGGACCAGTAATGTATCTCATGCCAGGAGATGATACCTACCTCTTTATCTTACCATGCTTCCAGCGGCTCCCTAGACAGCAGAAGCACGGGAACATGCAGCATACCATTGCGATCACCAGCATGATGATGATGATGATGGTGCCTTGTACCAAACGGCTTTGCGCTCCAACCTCCATCGCTCGCGACATCGCACATGCACTGTCCAGATGATGCGCTCACATGCGTCCTTCTGCCTGCCTTCGCGCTCCACCTTTCGCGCCTGGATTACCGCAGCATCGAGCTCGCGAACAGCCATCGTGCCATGCTTCTTTCGGTTGTATCTTCTTGGTCGCGCAACCTCTTCTCCGCTCCGTTCAGCCATCGCTACACCTGCGTTTGGGGGGGACCTCGTGGGCAAAGATCAGGCGACAGTCGAATCGGGAGAGGTGGGCCGTGTCTGGAAGAGCATCGTGATGAGAAGAACCAAGTTGTCTTTGCAACAACGGTACCGCTCCAACAAAGCCTATGTCGGGAGATACCTAACCTTAGCGTGCGTACGCAATGATGATGGCTGATGATGATAATCGTGTGTTGCTCGCAGCGGTTCGCATATGTACGGGCGCAGCAGGCCTGCAAACAGGGTTCCACCGCAGACCATGGATATGTCCTGGTTGCGGCCCCTGATGTGCCGGACAAACACACACTCTCTCTCCCTCTTTCTAGCACTCTCTGCGTTGGTTGTTGGTGGCTGGTGGCGGGCTGGCAACGCTGCCTGCGTCCGCCCAGCCTCCATCATGAAACGCGTGTGGCAGGGCTGGAATGTCAATTTACATGAGTTCTCAGGTACAGTACCTCCTAGTAGTAGTAGAACACAGCGCCTTTGTGCTCCAGCTCTCTTCTGCTGTATCTCACACTGCTAATCAACCACATTACCTCCTATATTAAATCGCAAACTACCTACTACCTACCTACATCACAGAGAGCCGCCCATCACTCGCGACGAGGCTTTCCTGTGATCCTGTCAAGGCACGAACTCTCTGGCGGCCCGAGCCCACCGCCTGAGGTCTTCTCCCGCTTTGATTGGTGGCGCTGTCCTGTCCTGTCCTGTCCTGCTTCACGAAGTTCAAGTTGCGATCGACGACGGAGTCCGGGAGGGGGAGAACAAACACTCACTCACACACTCACACACACACACTATCAGGACTCAGCAACACTGCAAATAACAACCAGCAGCCCGTCCGGCTTCCCGCGGCTGTCACCGCCACATACCTTACCTTCCAGGAGGTAGCGGAAGAAGAGACCTCAGACAGCAAGTCAGTCAGGCAGATCTTGGCGGTCGTATCGTCCCGTCAATAATAACCGCAGCTCCACAACAACAAGTTACAACAAGCCGGGTTGTTTCAACTTTCAAGGGTGGGAAGTGGGACTCCACTCCGACGCGCATCTCGATTCTCAGTGATCTCACAGACTCACACTAACGGCGTCGCTGCCTGCCTCTTCCCTGCCTCACTGCCTTGCCCCATCTTCGGGATAATACAACAACAGCCGCAACAGGCTACAGGCTACAGCCTACCCTACACACACATACAGCCCGCTGCCTCGACAGCCATCCCGGCCGTCTGTTCACCAGGAGTCCAGGACTCTGTCCATCACCCGGCCCCACTGCCATGGGTGCTGCACGTTACCAAGTCGACCCCTTTGAGCAGCGCGCTTCGAGCTGTGAGACCTCTACTACGGAGTACTACGGAGCCGGAGGACTGGACGACTCGGCGTCCACCCTCCGCGTGGAACACAATCGCTTCCAAGACGTGCAACTGAACGACACGCGCACGAGCCCGGCTGCACCTGTACGAGAAGGCCTCGGATCCCGACTCCTGACCACTCTGTCCAACGCCCAGCCTGCAGCTGCAGCTCTGTCGCGTTCTGGCAGCGTTCTACACTCTCGGGCCAAGTCGTGGGCTGCAGCATACAACAACGCAGTGCCCGAAAGATCGCCGTCGCCGACCAAGAACAACTTCATCGATAACCTGTTCTCGGGAGAGTCGGGCCGAGTGCGGTTGGGCGTGCCCACGTCGCCAATCAAAGAGCTGCCAGAGACGGAATTCGTGATGGAATATCGGCCTGGGTTCACGGAACGGCCTGTACGACCACGCTTGCGACAGCAGCCTACCACCACAAGCGTGAATACTACGTCAAGCACGGGGAGAAAGACAGCATGGTTCACACGCAAATCAACGACTCCGACTGTCAAAGTTGAGGACGACATGCTGAACGTCAACATCAAGACAGCGCTGTTTCCACATGGTGTCGATGACCCCATCTCGCCGCAGACCTTCAACGACTTGCTCCTCAACGCGACCAGTCTCATCGAACGGTTGCAGGCTGCATACAAGGAAAAGGTCGACTACTTGGCAAGCATACAACCCGAAATTGATGCACAGAAAGAGGAAGTCGAGGAAGCCAAGACGAGATCAGAACACTTGAAAATGCAGCTCGAGGACACGGCACGAATGGCACAGGAACAGCGCACCGTTAATGAGGAGCTCATGATCAAGTTCACCGAGGAGAAGATGAGGCTGATTCAGCTACAAGAAGAACGCGCACACACAGTCCGACTGGTACCTCGCGAGGACGAGACTTGCGAATCTGACGATCATCTGGATACTCCACGAATACACAAGCGCAGCTCCCGAGGCAGCGCCTCTGATTCCGGCTTCGAATCCGATGCCGATACCAACTCCATCCTCAGCAGCGGAATGCAAACCCCCCAATCGAACCATCATCATCATCCGAGAATGGGATCGAGTTTGGAGCATCGCATCGACCCGAGATGTGTTCCGTCGAGAGGCAGTGCGCTTTCGCAACAATCGACGGCCTTTTCGAGAAATGAAGGTGTGGCGTGGGCGACAGTGGAGAAGCTCCGAAATGAGAATTCCGATCTCAAGATGCAATTGGTCGATCTGCAGAGAGGGTATGATGGGGTATTGGAGTTTGTCGATGGATTGAGCAATAAATAATGCTCGACCTATTCTTATTTATTCTTATTCTTATTCTTTTTGAGGAAAAACAAATTTGGCGCGCTGCGCTTCCTCTTCTTCTTCTTCTTCTTCTTCTTCTTCTTCTTCTTCTTCTTCTTCTTCTTCTGGATCTTCTGGATCTTCTTGCGCGCATACATATCATGTTCAATACCCAACCTCAAACGCTAGCAGTAGGAGGTAGCAGCCGAGGGGTATTTTCTTTTTCGCGATCTAAAAACAAAAGAAATCTACCTTACCTATACACTGGCAATGCATTCCTTAGTTTACTATACATTACTGGCGCCAAGCGCTTAGACATCGCAACGCAATGACTATAGCGAAGAACCCTACCTCCTAGGTACAGCTAGTTAGTACAAGAAATGAGTAGCTGATAAGTGAAGGTCGGGATCAAGCTCTTCTATTGCGCTTAAATGCTCCCAGCTCCTCGTCCGAGTCTGCTACTAGGAGGTACCTCCAGCGGTAGTCAACGTGATGATGAGCCTCAGCTCAGCTCTTCTTCCTGCCGGCGCCACAAGTTAGGTAAGCTTGGTTACACTATACCCTTCCCTCCGGGACCACATCAACCACATCTCTTCGAGAACAGTATAGCACACCAAGCATAGATGCAGAAATTTCCAAAATACAACAAGATTTCGCGGGCTAGATTCAACTGTCTTGGGAGAGCGTCGGCCGCGAGGGTCCTGCTCCTGCAGACTTTATATGCCCTAATGCTCTCGAATGGGTAAAGCAGTACGCCCTTGATCTAGTCAGACTAACGCCCGAGGAGATTCGACTGGTATCCTAGTCCGCGCAGCCTACCTGAACGGGTACCTGGGCCTTTGCCGTTGCTCGCCAGTCGGGCAGAAGTCACAGACGAAGAACAGCCAGAGCAAGAGCAGGAGTAAGAGCAAGATCCAGACCAAGAGCAGGAGATTGGCAGCCAAGCGGAAGCGAGAACTCACGCCGTTAGTCGACGAGTGCGTGTTCTCCAGCAGCAAGAGACAGCGCCGGCGCTCAAAGCCACGTCGAGGAGAACAAGGTGTCGCGGAGCGACTCGGACAAATCGCAAAGTGCAGAGGTCGCCCGTCCCGGTAGGACCACGTCCGTACACAGTCTCAAGAGACAGTCTCAGCCGGCAACGCCTGGTGCGCCCAAAACTCATGTCAAACTTGGCGATTGCACTGGTCAGAACGTCTCATAATGACAAGTAAACATGACTTGTACGCTATTTGTCTTGGATATCAGTGAAAAACTACCTACTTCTGGATCCTGTTTCGAATTCGGATGCCAAGGAGTCAAATCCACTATTCTGCGATTGGCTGGCTCAGAAAGCCGCTAGCTCATGTACGTGATTTGTGGTATAATTCTGAGCTTCATCAGAATTCTCTCCACCACGCGTCAAATGAGCAACTCGCTGCATTTTTTGGAACAACACTCAGTGATGCTTCTACTGCACCAGTATACTGCACCAGTAGTCTCTGAGTTTCCATATCAATCACATCAATACTCTGGCTTTTCACTGGCGCCATCTCTGCCAAGGAGTTCAATCCACTATTCTGTGGTTGGCTGGCTCAGAAAGACGCTAGCTCATGTACGTGATTTGTGGTATAATTCTGAGCTTCATCAGAATTCTCTCCACCACGCGTCAAATGAGAACTCGCTGCATTTTTTTGGAACGACACTCAGTGATGCTTCTACTGCACCAGTATACTGCACATGTAGTCTCTGAGGTTCCATATCAATGCTCTGGCTTTTCCCGGCATTTCTCCTGCCTCACCGCAGGCCTACACACTCATTGGCTACATGAACGACTCTGCAATGAAACAACGCCGATGCTTCCTGTTATGCTCTGTGCGCCAGTGCACTCCCCGCTATTTGGCCCCTCGCCCAGCCGCCCTCCACTCCCAATCAATCAACCCCACTACGAGTTGATCTCCCACAATAATGTTCCCTGGGCCCATGTCGCAATGTACGAGCTCGAATTGTGAAGAGCAATCCATCTTCAACTCTCGGTAACAACCATGCTTCGGGGAGGTGGTGTCCGTCGATGCCGCTGATCTTTTCAGCGTGCTTTGTAGCGAGCTCGTTGCAGATACTGGCAATGCGATCAACGAACGCATTGGCTCCGAATTGTCTCAAGCATTCGTAGCCACGCTTTGGAGAGTGTCTGCCCAGGAATCTTGGATAAGAGAAGGTAGTATCGTCCGTTCCATTCACCATGGTAGAGAACATCCGGTATAGCAAAACTAAGCTTCATCTTGTGTAGTGCCTCTAACGTCACATGTTCTCGTATTGTGTAGGGCGATGCAGGAATCATGACCGTCAAGAACGCGTCGCCAATTTCCCAGACAGCGTAAACATCACCAGCATCGTAGACCAGCGAAATCTAGACCAGCGGTCCTATATCGAGTCAGTCACAGTTGTAAAAGAGGGAAAGTGACTTACCTCGGACAGTACGAAGAACCCGCCGTGGCCATCACTGCAGGAACAGCCTGGCGATTGAAAGGATTGATGCAACAGGAAAAGTCTGTCTGCGATCATCTACGAATCGACAGCGACTTCTCGGAGTGACTCCCTTACAGGATAGCTGGAGTCTAACACTATGTTTGAGGACTGAGCGTGGAAGATTTATACTACACTAGGCCGACTCATCCCTACGCTTTCACTCTCTGTTGCACAATGCTGCTAGCCGAAGGAGCCCTGGTCTGTACATACATACATCGTTATCGGTCCGTAGGATCCCGTAACGCAATCTATGGATTATCGATAGAGAATAATAGAGCCTCCTATCTCGCAAAACGGCACAGTACATAGAGACAAGTCTGCCCATCTCTTAAGAGGTGGATGACCTGCGAATCAGGTACAGGTAGGTAGTTTCCAAGTCTTCCTGGAGCCATTGGTAGTGACGGATGCAGTATGCGGCAACCAGATCTAAATTCCTCTGCTGATAGTACAGCGACGCGAAGAGTGAGTGCTTCTTGCTTTGCTCTCGCCCCCCTCCGAAATCTCCGCGCTTCGGGACATGATGCTTTCTTTTTTTTTCTTTTCGCTTCTTTTTTTTCGCCCCCTTTTTTCGCCCCCTTTTTCCTTTTTTTCCTTTTTTTACCTTTTTTTTCCTTTTTTTACCTTTTCTTTTCCTTTTTTTTCCTTTTTTTCTTGTTTTCTTTT
>JH792569.1:18500-31379 GCA_000291705.1 Sphaerulina populicola P02.02b | reverse complement strand
TTTTCCTTTTTCTTTTCCTTTTTTTCCTTTTTTTTCGCACTCTCTTTCAATTTCACTTTCACTCTCTGCCTTTCATCTTGAATCCCAATCTCATGAATCAATCAATCTCCCCGATTCCAATATATTTCCGCTGACGCATATTGACAATCGCTAGGTAGGTAGCAGGTACCCAGGTATTTTGCAGAGCCGGATAATCAGCAACTCATTGTCTCGAATTGATGGTTATGATGTGGTACCAATGGTATGGTATGGTATGGTATGGTATGGTACAGGCTTGGGCATCAGGTGAGTGATCGACAGCTTTGGAAGGCTTTGGTTTGAGATGCCTACTCTAGAGAGCGGGAAGCCGCATCACAAGATTACAAAACAAGAAACGAGGACCAAAATGACCTCTCTTGCTCTCCCATGTGTACATTTGTCTTTTTGCTCCATCAAAGTTCTATCCCACAGGCGCCCGTTGCTATGCTTACAAACCCCATCGCAACATGTGACTTTTTTAAAACCTCCATCGTCAGAAGTTTACCATCCACGCTTGGCCAGCTTCTGTTGCTCCGGCAGCTTGTCGCAGTTGATACCAACCATGGCCTCTCCCAGACCAGAGCTGACATCAGCGAGCACCTTGGGGTCGTTGAAGTGTGTCGTGGCCTGAACAATAGCCTTTGCCCTCTTTGCCGCATCGCCAGACTTGAAGATTCCTGACCCTACGAAGACACCATCGCAGCCCATTTGCATCATGAGTGCAGCATCAGCCGGCGTGGCAATTCCTCCCGCAGCGAAATTGACAACTGGCAATCTCTTGAGCTGAGCAGTCTGCTTCAGCAGAGCATAGTCACACTCCAATTCTCTCGCCATCATCCTCAGATCCGCATCCGACATGGAGCTGGCCTTTGCAATCTCTGCATTGACAGTCGACATGTGTCTCACAGCCTCGATAACATCTCCCGTCCCCGCTTCACCTTTGGTACGAATCATAGCCGCACCCTCGGAAATCCTTCTCAGTGCCTCTCCCAGATTCCTGCACCCGCACACAAAAGGCGCAGTGTACACACTCTTATCCACATGATTCACAGGATCTGCTGGTGTGAGAACCTCCGACTCATCGATGTAATCCACTCCAATAGCCTGCAGAATCTGACATTCGACAAAGTGGCCTATTCTCGCCTTGGCCATGACGGGAATGGTGACGGCTTTCATAATGTCTTTGATCATCGCGGGGTCGGACATTCGTGCGACTCCGCCGTCCTTTCGAATGTCAGCGGGGACACGCTCGAGGGCCATGACGGCTACGGCGCCGGCCTCTTCGGCTATGCGTGCTTGTTCGGCGTCGACGACGTCCATGATGACGCCGCCTTTGAGCATCTGGGCGAGGCCGACCTTGACGGCAAAGGAGGACTGAGGGTCGGCGGCATTGGACTGAGAGGTGATGTTGGTGGTGTTGGTCTTGGAGGCGGCGGTGATGGGGTGTGTGTTGCCGTTGGTGGGGGTGTCGTTGATAGCCATTGTGGATGTGGATGTGGATGGGAGACTGGTGGTGGTGGCGGTGGCGGTGGAGGTGGTAGAGGAGGAGGAGGGGGTGGTGGTGGAAGTCTTTTGAGAGCGAAATGGTGAGAAGGAGGCCATGTGGTCCAGTGTCTCTTTAGTACAAAGTGTGACCTATGACTGTTCAATGGCAAATGGTCTGGAAAGTGACAGAGAAAGCGAGTTGCGGGCAGCACTAGAAAAGTCTATATCGCGACACTGTGACTCTTTTCTTGGAAGTGACTCTTTCGGTCTTTTCCTTCCCTAGGAGGACTGTTTAAGCGAGAGGAGAAGCACCGGACTGGGCGTAGGGCGTGCAAGTGTGAAGTCTACTACAGAGTCTGACTGTCCGAGTAATTCATCACCATTGGCAATTGGCATCAATATCAGAAGAATTTCCAAATTCCACAACTTCCCAAGTGTCAGCGATCTCGGTCGAAAATATGGCGGGGCAAAGATCGAATGCAGGGTCCATGACTCCCGTCCACGTGCATTCTGATCTCCAGACTCCACCCTGGAGCCTGAGGTGAAAATCTGTCCAGGCATGTGACACCGATACGAGGGAAAAGGGTATAATTGTGCGTATATGTGTGTGAATATACCGGCTAGCCTCTCTGGGAACCAGCAAAGAAACAATAAATACCCATCTATCCGCACCTCCAAGCAGCAAGCCTGCCTCTGCGCTGACTACATTACTCACTTTCGATACCTCCTACGATATTAGGTATGTAACCTCGTCCCTCCTTCACCGATTCAACGCTTGAGCTTCGCAGGAGTGTTACCAGGCTAAACAATCATCGTCAGTCTCAGCTCACTCGCTTTTTTGTCATTTCACGCACTCGCTCATGACGAGCGTGCAACACTTACCGCCAAAGGTCCCAAGAGTCCGCCCAAAGTTCCCACAACTCCTTGCGGGCCGACATCTGGATTTCCCAAACCAGCTGCAGTGCCCAGGATGGAGCCTCCCAGAGTGCCAAGTAGTCCACCTGCGTCGAAGTTGTTGAATTCATCCAAGCCAATGTTCTGGGGTGGTTGACCGAGAACCACATCCGCAGCCTTTTCACTGAGCATATAGATCGGAATCGTGGGATAGTAGCCGGGAATCTTGGGGAAGGCCGAAGCATCCACTACTCGCAGGCCATCGACGCCCATGACGCGGAAGGCATCGTCAATGACGGCGTAGGGGTCGTCGTAGCTGCCAATCTTGGCGGTACAGCATGCGTGATGTCCCCACGCGTAGTCCTTGACGAGTTGAGTGAGAGCTGGTCTGTACACAACAATACGTCAGTCAAAGGGTGCCGCTTGCTTTGTCAGGTATGTAAGGGACGGGAGAAGAGGGGAACCTTACCCAGCAGGATATTGTGGGCCAGGGAAGACTTCGTCCAGGCTTCCATCGAGAGGAATGACTGCCTTGTAGATGTCCCTCGCTCGCTGGATACCTTCTGCAACGGCTTGTGCGTCCAAGTCACCACCAATAGCGAAATTGTTGAAGTTGATCTCGGGTTGATCGAATGGGTCGAGAGATCGCAATGTGACCGTGCCGGCGTTGTTGCGACTCTTCATCTTCAATACGACAAATGTCCAATGCTCGGCGTCGAGAACGGAAGCATGAGCATAGCCTGGGAAGTAGCCGACAAAGTACGCAGGCACTGCCACGATGAAGAGATCTGGCGTAGGACCGTCATTCACAGATGTGCTCATGGTGATTCCGAGTGCCTACATGGAAATCATCAGCATTGTGGAGAGAACGTCGATCACTCTTTTTGTAGAGTCACTCACCAATCCGTTACTCGTGTATGGACCGCGATCAACCTACAACATGTCAGTACCGAACACAGCTTTCCGGGCCCATCTCAGCATGTAGCGCTTACCTGTAGAGTGTTCGACTCGAACTTCTCCAGGCACGGATCCGGCAGACTGTAAGTGTACGTGCAAGGTTTGAAGGCCGCAAATGGCGTCGTCGCACGTCCAACAGAGCCGACCTCATATCGGTCTTGCATGTTCACACCAACGCCCGGCAGATCTCGAACTACTGGAATTCCCCATTGAGACAACTCTGCTGCAGGTCCAATACCACTGAGTTTGAGCAATTCTGTGAAATTGGCATCGTCAGCAAGAGTGCCAAAGCACATTGCGATAACAACTCAGACTTACTCGGAGTCTCGAATGCGCCGCATGCGACGATGACCTCTTTTTGAGCGAACACGTAACCAGGAATACCGCGTGTCCCATTGGACAATGGCGAGGTGTAGTGCAGGTTTTCGCCGTACTCGTATGCGACTCCGTACGCTCGTGGCGCAGAGCCGGAGTTGTCGAACAGAATCTTGGTTGCGACCGTGTCAAGTTGTACTGTAAGTGGGTACCCGGCCTGTACGGTCTCGTGGATAAAGTCGACCACGCCTATCGAGACCTCATTAGGAAAATTGCTTCAAGGGCGCCTTTACTCTTTCACTCACCACTTCGCGTGCCTGGATCCGGATTCACGGCGTTGGGGACTTGCCAGACATCAGTGTCCTCGTCTCTTGTTTTACCTGGAGCATTGAGATCTGTGGCAAAAGTGTGCGCAAGGCCAGTCACTGTGGAGAGCAATTCTCCTATGGCGCCAGCAGTCTACCGAACCCGTCTGTCAGCATCGCCCCTAACACATCGAAATCCCACGATGCGGAGATCTCACCTTTCCCATGGCCGTGGCACAAGCAACCGCAAGACTGGCCAACTTGAGATCTTGAGCCACAAGCGTCAGCGCTGGAGAGTATGTGTCAGCTCAGATCAACATTCGAGTTCAAACATGTGTCCCGTTCAGCTTACGCGTAACGGAAATGTCCAACCACCCATTGAAACCGTGGCCAACTCCGCTGTTGAGGATGTATCGATTTCTCTCCAGCTTGATAAAGTAGCTCCGCATGAGTTCCGGATCCCAGCCTGAGACGTTCCCTGTGGCAGCGCCAATGTTCTCCCAATCCTCGTCATGAGGCGTGACCATTGCCATTGCAGACATTTGCGTACTACCACCCAATGCAGAACCTCGAGCGTAAAGAAGACCCAGGCGCTCGGCATCAGCAGGTGGCGACTGGCCAACGTAGTATCTGCCGTTTGGCAGAAGGTACGTCCATCCACCAGCTTGTGGTGGTGGGCTGCCTGTGAACTCTGCTCCGCCGTACTCGGGAAGATCAGGAATCTTGTAAACCATCTTGGGATCGCGCAGTTGTTCAGCTGGATCGGCATAACGGTTCACGAAGTATTGCTGTTGGAGATTGTATATCAGTCCATTTTGTGCCACCCCATATGGACATCTGCTTCAGTGTTGATCCATGCTTACCCATACTTGTCTCGGCAACTCAGAAGCTCGGGGGTGAAACGAAGCAATCTGGGTGTCCAAGTATCCTTTGGTATCGGTGCCAGCCTCGATCAGCAATGTATTGAACCCAGCACGTGCAAGGCGACATGCAAGCGGTCCACCTCCTGGTCCAGAGCCGACTAATCATACGTGAGCTTTTCCCACTCGAATCGATCGATAGTATTCTTTACGACTGTTCCCTTACCAACGATGTAGTCGTATATGCCTTGCTGATTAGGATCGGTAATGGCTTGTCGCTTGTGTTTGGGCTGGTGAAGGTGCTCATGTTTGTGGCCGAACTCATGCTGTTGTGCTGGAACTGCCAACGCCGATACCAAGAGAGCGAGATCGAAAAGCCCGTGGAAGCGCATTATTGCTGCAGGCGATAAACACCAAACGAGTGACTGGTAGGCAAAAGCCCCTAAGAAGAAAAAAATGAGAGTGAGATAGAGAGATCAATGGCAAGGAGGAAGAGTCTGCGAATGATGGTGCTTATACTTGACGGGAAGGGTACCTTACCGGTACATAGGGATACACAACTTTCGACTCGCGACGAAGCATTGCGGATGCAGACTACAGTGTAGTCCCGACAGGGCTAGACAGGCACGAAGCGTAGCGTGTAGAATCCTGGATGAAGATTCGAATCAACATTGGCGACATTGGGATTAGGAGCAGGGAATGAGGGATACGGATACCTGACCCCAGGGGATTTCGCCCGAACCAAACCCAAACTTCAGGAGATCGGGATTGCAGGCCTCAACTACAGTATACAACATCGCCATATTGTGCTTACGGCCTCTATGTAGGCTCTCAGGTTGTGAGATGGTTGCATCTAGTGCGCAAGACTGTAGAGAGCCCAAGACCGCCTTGCTCGATTGATGCCAGTTCAAGAGTGTATGTAGCAGCGGGGCCACAGGTCTGGTATGTGTGCGAAGTTTGACTTTCCAACACATGTTCATCTCGCCTGTGAAAAGTGCATCATCCATCATACGAAAAGAGTTGAGACTGTTGAGTGAATACAGTAGTGATTGTCGTCGCCGAGAGTCTGATGATGAGGCTGAGCCGCGATCGTGCTCCTCCTGCCAAGCTGATATCCGCTGGCGTTGGGTCTTCCGCCTTCCGATGCCATTGCCGGGCTGCGAGCAGCACCACACAGTGTTGTATTTTAATCCTTGTGAGGCGGAATAAGGCAATGCGAATGTTCAATGCTCATTGACCTCGGAGATGACATGCCCCTTTCGTATAAGTATGGATAATGGATGTATGCGGCTCCTGAACTTCCTGGCGCCGTTCCTATCAAAGGTGTGCGTCGGACCGTCCTGTGCAGGGAACAGGTGAGTACCTCCTACTGTACTGTACCTACAGTACAGTATACAGTACATACATGTACTGTGCCCAACCCTGTATCTGCACAAACTCTCATCAAGGGGTGTCGATGTGGTTGTGCCTGCGCATCACCTCCAGCAGTAATATTGAAGGACAAGAGCAACCAACAATAAGCTGTTTGAGGATCCCTTCGGATCGCGTCGCATGCCACCTGGTTGATGCAGCGCACGACTTGGCTGATGGAATTGAATTAGGGAGCTTCGTTACGCGGACACTCCCTAGCCAAGAAAAGCAAGCTTGGTCTTGAAATTACGATTCTCGCCAGATCCATTATTAATTCTCCATGTATCCTGGTACCTGGAGCACATCCGTAGAGGAGATGCAAAGAACGAGACAGAGATCGAGAAGATAGAGATATCTTTAGGAAGAAGAAGCGTACCTATGTATATAGAGAGAAAACAAACTTGTCGGTTAGAGAACAGAGCTCCCAAAGGATCATCAATCACATCGTCGCTTCTCTCCTCTATATAGCCGCGTTGAGTAGAGCTATACCAAACGTTCGAGTCCCGTACACATTGTATAATGGGAAGAAAGACCATCGCTGCATTGATATGCCTTCTCTCGACTACAGTGGTCGTCACGGCAGCTGTCGGCTACGCACCTCGCTACCTGACTTGGCCATTAGGTATTTGGATGTATGTAAGCCACGTGCCAGTCGCCGTACGTCTTTCGCTGATTTCAAGTAGTGATTTCACAGTCTTACGATGGATTATCACTCCAGTATATCGGTATACACAGCCCTGGGTGTCCTGCAAGATCAAAGAATACCGTGAGAAGCGTGAAAAGACTCCGCAGCAAGATCAGGTGGTACCGGTCGAGTCCAGTCGCGAACAAGTCTTGTTGTCGGCGTAGAAGACGAGATGAAAAAAGAATTGAGGAGGTTCGGCAGAGCTGCACCACCCACGATATGTATGTAGTTGCTGGAGGGAGGTACATGTAGTCATCAAGCTGTGGACTTCGTGGTACATGTAGGAGGTAGTGGATGTTCAGGCACGGAGGAACCTCCAAGGAAGCAACCGTCGCAACGGGTGGCGGGTGGCGGGTGGTGAGCTCGGCAGCATCCGTGCTTCCGGCCTTGGCACAAAAAAGCTGGAACCTTTATTCCAAAGAGAAAAAGCTCACTTCCTTCCAGTTTCTTCTTGCACATCACCAATGTAGACTCGAGCCGCTGCAATCGCTGTCCCCATGGCCGCCGCACTGCAGCTGCCTACACAGGCCACGCTTAGTCCAGCTGAGGATATGACCGACGAGCAGATTGAGCTGGAGCTCCTCGCCGCGACTGCGCGCCTGCAAGCCAAGTCGAAAGACACGCAGCTAGCCAAGCAGAACGAGTCGAAAGGCATCACGATCCCAAAGCTCAACGCCGGCGACCTTCCTCGCCCCTACGTTTCCATGGACGGGCACATCGCAACAGTCGATGCATCGCGGCTGGTGGACGAGAGATATCGGAAGCTGCAGGTCAGGACGGTCGAGGATCCAGTCGTGGCCAAAAAGGCTGCAGAAGAGGTATGCATCTGCACACTCGCGTACAACACCCATGGCTATGAGGAAAATAATCCCAAATTTCTTTCTTGAGCAGAGTCCGGACGCCGTCTTGGTTGTCCTTCTGCACTACTGAGAGCTTTTTATCATAGTTACTCTGAGCCACATCACCTCATGCACTTTGCGAACGGAATCGTTTGCGCTCAGTCACTAACAGGTGAACAGAAGAAAAAGGCCACTGCTGGCGACGCCTGGTACGGTCTGCCCAAGACTGAGATGACTCCCGAATTCAAACGCGATATTCAGCTCATCAAAATGCGAAACGTGCTCGATCCGCATCGCCACTACAAAAAGGACAACGGGCCCATGAAAGCTCCAGAGTACAGTCAGGTGGGCACCATTCAAGAGGGGCCAACAGAATTCTTCACTGGTCGCATCGAGAACAAAAAGCGTAAGAGAACATTTGCAGAGGAAGTCCTCGCTGGAGAGCAGGAGACTGGCCGATTCAAAAACAAGTATGGTCAGATCCAGAACAAGAAGACGAGCGGGAAGAAAGCATACTACAAGGCGCAACAGGACAAACGGAAGGGCGGCATCAAGAAAGGTTCTGGTTGAAGCAAGCCTGTCTACCGTATGCCTTCTTCTGCGACACGATACGGCGGGCTGTGAAGCGCTATATTGTGCCTTCCTAGCGTGTCCGTTCACAGTTGCGTGACAATGCGCAATACAAGACTCTGCATATCTAATGCAGCCTCGCGACCAGCTTCGAGAACTTCCTCGTGATTCGCAGCACCTTTGCCGAGCTGGCGATCGAGCTCCTCTCTGCTCAGCCCTTGCAGCTCCGGATGGTCAGCGCGGATCGTGGGCTCCAGCACGGATTTGTTGGTCACCAAGCTGAAAGCAAGCACCCTCATGCCCGAATGTCTCGCAGTCACAATTTCGGGGACTGTCGACATTCCTACAACATCGGCTCCTAGGTTTCGCAACATCCTGCACTCTGCCCGTGTCTCGTAAGTGGGTCCGGCAACAAAGGCATACACACCTTCGTGCATTCTGCGGGTGCTTGGACTGCCCCGGCGCAGCTCGTTCCAACTTCGGTGTGCAAGTTGTCTCAGATGAATGTCGTAGGCATCACTAAGCGGAGGAAATCGCACACCGAAAGCCTCCTCATTGGCACCACGAAGCGGATGGAATCCCACCAGCCCAGCCAAGTTGAGATGATCGTTCAACAACACGAGGTCGCCAACCGTGTAATCTTGATTGAGACCTCCAGCTGCATTGGTCAGGATGATGGTTTCCACACCAAGAAGCTTGCAGACACGTGTGGCGAAGCCAGCATCCTCCATCGAGTGGCCTTCGTAGAAACTAAGAAAGACATGAGTGTGAGCTGAAGTCTTGAGAGGGCCTATATAGAGGGTAACTACTGACTGGGCTCTTCCAACAAGAAGTACAACAGGCACCTCCTTGCCTCGAGGTCCCATAGTGCCGAAAACAATCTTCCCTTCGTGACCGGGCACTATGATTCCACTTGCGTCAATATACAATTCCCGTCCTCGCTTGTCTTTCCCATAATCATCATAACAAACACGAAGAAGGTAGGTGCTCTCTCACCTGTACTCAAGGGAAAATTCGGCACATCCTTATATTCCCACACTTCGGTCCCCGGATTCACCGTCTTTGCCAACCCTCCCAATCCGCTCCCACACACCACTGCCACGCGTGGTCGAGCGAGGTGTGCGGGTAATTTGGAGCGCAGAAACTCGGCCGTCTCCGTCGCTCGTTCGAATGCCGATGTCATGATTTCGTCGTGTGCTGTGCTGAGTGTATGTTGGATGTGACTGATGGAATGATAGAGTCCGGCGACGTGGTGCAGAATTTCCATTTGATGAGTGGCCTGAGGTGAGGTGAGGTGAGGTGAGGTGGTTGGTTCCTTGGTGTGTCTGGGCGTTTTTTTTTGTGGATGATTTGTGGTGGTGGAGCTCGCCGTGCGCCGCCGTGTCCCACGGGTTCAACGGAGGTAGGCGTGAGAGATGGGTGAAAAGAAGGTGTGGGATGGAATGATTATTAAGGTACCGAACTACATGTAAGTTGTTCACGCTTCCGACTTCGTTTTTCACTTCAAGATTATGGATTCATGAATATAGAGTGAGAGAATCGAGATATCAACACGCGCAACATGAAGCCAGAGTACGAAAGTGCATGCAGTGCATCAATCGGGATCAGTTCGACGTCGCGTTGCACAGATGAATGAATGCGCTAGTCTGTGCAGCTTCGGCAAGAATATTTTCATCACAGTGAATCTGTCGACCTTCCTGGCAATGCTTCATTGGGACCTTGAGTGCGTCGCTGCTGGAGAGATAATGGGGGCATGCATGTCAGCTGGCCTGGTGCGAAGAAAACCTTGTGAATAAAAGTGGTAGAGACTGCACGCCTACTGAAGATGAATGTTGATCGTTTCCCAGGTACAGGTTAGGTTATACATGGACTTCGTCTCCCGTTTGCAGCTACCGCCTACAACATCTCCGACTTCATAATACCGCCATGGACCTGCTTGATACTGGTTGGACGCTCGCTGTCATGTGTACTTCCGGTCCTTCTAAGAGCCCATTGCGCTTGGTTGTCTCGCTTGATCTCATACCCTAGAGTGACGAGGGTGTACGCCACCCATATGATACCGACCAGCGTGCCATAGATGATGTTCTCGGCTCGGGTGCTCTGCTCCGCCAGTATAAGACCGAGTGCTCCATTAATCATGCCCAAAATGATCAACATCCTGCCAAAGAGGATGTGGATCGCTGAGATCAACGTGCGCTTGTTGGTGCTGAGGAGGATGTAGTGATGAGCCACTCCGAGGAATGGTTGCAGCCATGCGAATGAGAACAGGACGGTGCCGATGATGGTATGCGCGGAGAAGCTGACCTGGAAAAGCAGCTATCAGCGATGGTTCGGCAGCAGTATCGGGCGTCACGCTCTACTCACTGGCGAATGGTAGATTGAAAGATCCCGCAAGCCCAGACCAAATGCAGATGTGAACAGTACCAGACCAAAGCCCATCACCGCGCCATGGATGAGCCATGCTTTGCTTGAAGGAACCACACGTAACAAGACGGCACCGAGAGGCATGACTGTCGCCCACGCGATAGAGGCCAGGATGCCATGTGCCTCTTTGAGGCGATCGGCCAACTCGAGATCTGCCATAGAGATTTCCGCCATGTCGTCGTCTTTGCTTGAATGTTTGTCAATTTTGGAAGAGACACGATTTCTGGGTCGAGGCTATCTATATACCAGTGGAGGAGTAGTGGTAGACTGGTAATCCCGTGATTCACCTTCAACGAAGCAAGGGCAATAACGAAATACGGTTCACAAGGATGATTCGCGCCAATGGGACGTTCAGCTTCTCTCTGTTGACTGTTGACAGGCTCGCTCAGTGGCACCGGACAAGTGTGAACCAGTTCCCACCCTCGCCGGTCCGCACGCAATTCGACAGTAATACGATCAAAAGACCTGCCTTGCCTGCTCTGGTCCATTCGGAATACCGTATACTGGCTTTGTCCAAGGAGGTACATACTTTGAATGTCGAAAAATAGGAAGCAAGAAAGACACCATTGGCTGTGGGAACGATAGAGTTAAGCATCAACCCAGTGAACCTACCTCTATATACTTTGTAGATGTCGTGGTTAATTCCATATTAAACCTAGGAGGTACATAGCCAACACCCAGGTCCGTGTCGACAAGCAAGAGAGACCTGCCGCCAGACGAATCGCCAAATCCCTTCTTCTTAGTTCCTTCACTCGCAGCAGGTTATTAGCTAGTCAAGTCTCTCGAGTCTTCTAGCGACGGACGTTTACAATCTGCACCTGCTCCTCGGTAAATTGACAATAACCAATCTGATCCGTCGCCAAAGAGGAAAGCCACAGATCAGCCGCTAGCTAGCTAGTTAGCACTACATACGGATAGGATGGTAGAAGCGGTTTAAATAAGCTTGAAACATTTAAGCTTGAAGTCGTAGGAGGTAGGCCTTTTTACGAGTGGTGCCATACACATGGAACTACCTACCTATCTCCTAGTAGGTCCTACAACCTCGTTCTCCAAAATGAGTACCATTTTTCGGTTGGTGTGCGACAGCAATCCTTTTATTTGTTATAGTACCTTAGTGCCACGCCGTTGATGGTTGATGTAACCTACATACACGTACCTATGCAGATGAATCACCAGGGTAAGCTCCGCCTGTCCTATCGTTCGTGAACTGGCACAACAGGACAGCTTTGCCATGCATCGTAGGCACTGCGAGTTCAGATCTCGTCTCGCCTCTGCCTGCTCGGTAGTATACACCTACATGTACTACAAACTCTTCGCAAACGCCGCAATCAATGCAACCTGCTTCCTCGCCACTCCGGGCAACGCATGCCTGAAAACCACAGCCGACGCATGTGTTACCCCCAGGTTAATCTCACACGTCGCCTGCACTCCCGCGTGCGTCAATTTATGATAATACGCAATCCCCTCATCCCTGAGCGGATCCAACTCATCCACACTGATTGCATGCGGTGGCAAACCCTTCAAGTCCTGCTCCGAAGCATGATAAGGCCACGCCAAAGCATCTTCTTTGTCTCCCTGCGGAGAATAGTACCACGCCATCGCAGCCATCGAACTCGCATTCAACGTGTAATCCTCATTTTCCACTTGCGACGGAGTTTCTTTCAACTTCCGTTCTCGGCTCCATCCATATCCTCCACTGATATATGGTACATATCCGTACACACCCGCGATCTCGTGGATCCAGCGTTCGCGGTTGGCTTGGAGGGCTACAGCGAGACTGAGATTCGCACCTCCGGATTCACCTTGCAGGATGAATTTGTGGATGCCGAGAGAGGATTTGTGGGAGGCTATCCATTTCACTCCGGCGACGCAGTCGTTGAGACCCGCGGGGAAGGGATTGTGTTGGGCTTTTGTCCACGCGTTGCGGAAGTCGATCATGATGACGACGAGGCCCTGGAGAGCGAGAGATTTGCACCATCGGTCGTGGGCGCGGTTTTTGGTGGGGATGACTGTCATTGCTCCGCCTGTTTGATGGGGAACGAGTTGGTCAGCTCTTTTTTTGAAAAAGAGAAAAGGAAACACACACACACACACACACACACACACACACACACACA
>JH792569.1:6513-18286 GCA_000291705.1 Sphaerulina populicola P02.02b | reverse complement strand
ACACACACACACATACCATGAATATACACCACTCCGGGCAACTTCCCACTCACACCTTTCGGCCTCGTCACATACAACTTGATTTTATTCCCGTCCACGCCCTCAATTTCCATCTCGCTCTCCTCCACCTCAGCCTCAAGTTCATCTCCCGCGTTCGCAAAGTCCATGAATTGGTACATTTCTATATGCTTCTGATTCACTTGCTCCAGAATACCGTTCAAGGCCTCCACGTTGACCGCCTCGGGGGGAATTCCCTGCGAGGCATTGGCGCCGAGGCCGACTGCATCGAGGGCTTTCTTCAGATCGGGATGAGTTCGAGGGTCGTGCGAGAGGTCAAGACTGGGGTTGCCGAGACGGCCTGGGGGGGTTGGAGTCGTGGACATGGCTGGTATATACGCTTGGATTGAGTGACGAGACTTTGCTTGTTGTGCTGGTGGTCAAAAGTCCAGAGGATGGCGACTGGATGGTTGTGGTGTTCAATGACGATGATGATGATGATGATGATGCTCTCCCAGGATACCTACCTACCTACCTACCTACCTACCTATACAAGTCTGGAACACGGGTCTGTCGGTACCTCCGGTTATTCGGTTCTTGGAGCTTTGAAGCTCCGCTCCACTGCACCCAATGAACGCTGTACGGTATCAAAGACAAGTGTGGGCCTACCTCCTACCTCTACCTCCTACTCTCCAGGTCGAAATTGTGTAGTGTGTGCCATCAGGACATCAAGTGGACTGACTTTGTCTCTGTCAAAACTACCTCTTTCTCAAGATACGCTTCAAGACTGCTATACCTAACGATTAACATACTGAGGGAAGGGTATGTAGGTATCTGTTCGGGTGAAACGTCCGAGATTGGCCGTATATCGCTCATCTGGGGAACTTTATAGCATTCTACCTCCTATAGCAGAAGTAGGAGGTAGAACAGTATATGTGATTCTCATTGCTTACTAATCGTGATCCTTCATTCCTCTCCTTCTCCTAGTTCTTAGACCGGTCTTGCTCGTACCTTGTCCGTAGCCGGGTTAGCGTATTAGTGTGGCGTTTTACAAAAAGGAGTAGAATCCGCTAGCCTTTGCCTGCATCTTTTGCTGGCATACATATACTATCTACAACATGCCTTTGTCATCAATCAAGAAGGGCAACCACGCACTCAGTGCGGTGATATGGTCTAGTGGTATGACGACGTGTTGTGGTCCACAAAGCCGCGTTAGCCCGTGTTCGATTCACGGTATCGCCAAGTGATCTTAACGATTAAGGATGTTCAATTCATCTATGGTTCATTATTTTTCTTTTGGCATTCTTACTATATCTACTAGTTATCGCACTTTGGCTGGTTTTTTGCTATTAGTTTGAACAAAGAAACATGTGTAAAACATATTCGATTCACGCTATCGCTAGCGATCTTAACAATTAAGGATGTCGGATTCATCTATAGTTCATTATTGTTTCTGCCGTTTTTACCAGACGTCTAGCTGGACACAGCACTTTAGCTGTTTTTTTGCTGCTGGGCTGGACAAAGCTACATTTAGTTCGAGCGACAAGCGATCTCGAACTTGGTGGTTAGAGCGCAAGTTACACTATGAGGACAAGGGTTTAGGACGACATGTCAACGTGTGGACAATCGATGAGCGTCTGCAGATCAGAACTCGTCCCAGCCGTTCTCGAAAGCTTCCATAGTAGCCTCGCCCACTTTGTTGCCAACAATCGAACCAACATCCGAAGAGAATTGAAAGTGTATCTACGAGAAAATCAGCACTGTGTAACCAGGTCATCTTGGGGTGATGTAAACCTACGCCACCAAACACTCTACTATCTCCGTTGTCTTTCACAGCCTGCTGGATGCTCGTATAAGGCCTGGCGACCACGCCGCGGCCCGTGATGTTCGTGGTCTGGTGAATGCTGATAGTATCTGATCCGTTGTTCCACGCCTTAATCACAGCCGCTGCAGCACCACCGAAGCATGCATGGGTTGATGTATACTCTTGATGGTTTGGCGTAGGACTCAAGAGTGGCGTCCAGTCTGGCTTCGAAATTGTATCGCCGCTTGGTAACCATGTGTCGTTGCGGCGAATGGCGGTGACGGGTCTCCATCCATTATAGAAGGACTTTGCGTCCCAGCCAGCAATGGCTGCATTTGCAAGTGCATAGTTCAGCTGCACAGCAAATTTAGCCGCCAATAGTACATTCGCAGTATAGCGATCACCAATGACATTGAACGCGAACCTGTTCCATTGGATTGGCGAGGACTCCCGCCAAAAAAGCGCAGTCTCTGTATCGTATGGAGTGCGTACTGTCGAGTTCTGGTCTCCTTGGGCCTTGACATAATCGACAAAACCTTGATACTCTGGCGAGTCGACTGCAGGTGGCGGCGGTGCCCTGAATTGAGTAACATTACCGATGCCGCCGAATGTGCGAAGGTAGCGGGCTTGAGGTGTATCAGGAGCACTGAGTCCTCCTGGCGTCCGCTGATAGACGCCTGGTTCCATAGGTCCAAATACATACAACAGAAAGTTGTCCAACCTATCACCCTGTCTAGCATTCGTGACCCGCAGGGCAGCAGCCTGGCCTATCGCTGCCGCTCGCCCGTACTCCTCGCATGTATCATTGATGCCGATTCGAGAAATGATGAAGGCCATGGAATCGTAGACGTTTGCGAAGTTTCGTGTCCCGTGGAATATCCAATTCAAGCTATTGTGAGCAGCATGACTGACAGCCAACTGCTGGAACGCCAAATCCTCGCTCTGGCTTTCTAGAGCTGCAACATAGACTGCGCCCTGCACGATCGCGTTGAGCCAACCAGAAGGCGGAGACTGAAGACCGCCGATGAGACTGTTGTTGGTAAGAGCGGATGATTGGTCCACCCTGTGAGAAGTTCAGCTCACAGTTCTTCGACTTCAATAAGCACACTCGGTTGTTCCTCACCAGTACGCAACGATGTCACCAGAGTATTGTGCGTGAGCTGCAGTCGTACACAGGAATGTCAGCAATGAAGAGACCTTCATTGTTGCTGAGGTATAGGAGAAAGCGCGTGATCACAGTCAGTACATCAGACTCTCACGTCTTGATTTATATCATGAGCCCAAAGCATGTTGCAGTCGCGCCATAGCCTCCGTGCTTGCGCGATATGCCACAATACCGACTACTGAATCTTGTTGAAGTTATTGTTGGACACGAAGCTCCAGCTACGATGTCTCGGCGCAGGGCCAAGAGTCGTCGATGTATGGGGTAGCCGTCTTGCAGGCACAATAAGCGGATGCCAAGGAGAGTGTATGACTGCCCCAGCTAGGAGGTAGCGTTGGAGAGCATGAGTAGGAGGAGTGAGAGTGAAGAAATTCGAGAAATTCGAGAAAGGAAGGAAATGTCAATATCTTGATTCAAGAACTACCAGAGTGATGATGTATTCCCCTTGTGCGCAGAATTGATACCGATGGCGCTTGCCAAGATATATATTTCCATGTCTCTGGCATCCAGGTAAAAGAACGATGTTGTACTTTACCAAGACGAGCTTCGTGGGAGGCTGTATACCTGGTAAGGTACCTCCATGCCAGGCGGCCCTTCCTGACGCCACGACCACCCATAACATCATTGCAGCCTCCAATATCACCGCACTTCCACTTGCCACCAAAGTCAGTGCCTCCCAAGCATCAACAACGCAGTATGGGCGTCCACAACCACTCCAAGAAGTCCAAGGCTCGCTTGCAAGCAGGCCGCCCACCAACGGCCAAGCTCACGAAGAAAAAATCCTCCAAGGCCACTCAAAAGACCATTGTTGCCTTCCACCAACTCAACAAAGACCTCGCAACTGCCAGATCCAATACCGATGCGGCAACTATTACCTCCATCGAAAACAAAATGAAAGCTTTGGGTGGGCTGAAAGCCTACCAGGCAGCATCCATCCAAGGACAATCTGCAGACCGAGGCGGCGATTCCTCCCTTGTTCTGATGAAATGGCTCGCACCACTCAAGCCTGAGCTCAGCGCTCTCGACCAGAAATTCAAGATGCTCGAAGTCGGGGCACTGAGCACGAAGAACGCGTGTTCCAAATCCGGGCTTTTCAATGTCACTCATATCGATTTGAACTCTCAGGCGAAGGGGATATTGAAACAGGATTTCATGGAAAGGGCACTGCCTGCACTGCAAGCTGATGATGACAAGTTCGACATGATTTCCCTGAGTCTGGTATTGAACTTTGTGCCTTCGCCTGCTGGAAGAGGTGAAATGCTCAGGAGGACTACAAAGTTTCTGAGGCAACGACAAATTGATGAAGAAATCGCCACTGACGCTCAAGAGTCATCGTCGCCCTCTCGTTTTGCATCATCGCTGTCCGTCGCCGTTTCTTCCTCGCCCATCAGAACGACAGCGACACGATCCCGGGCATCCGACGCCTACCTCACAGACTACGGAGCGACGCTCTTCCTCGTCCTACCAGCTTCCTGTGTGCTCAACAGTCGTTACTTCAACGACGAACGCCTGACACTCATCATGGCTTCGCTGGGCTACTGTCTCTTGCAACGCAAAGAAACACGAAAGTTGGTTTACTATCTCTGGCAGTGGAGAGATGAGCCTGCACCTATGGAGGAGCAGAAGTTTGCCAAGATCAAGGTTCGAGAGGGTGGCGGCATGAACAACTTCTGGGTGGAGCTGAAGCCGGAAGAATAAAAGACCATGAAGGTGGTCAGTATTTCATGCGCCAGGATGCATGGGCGCCAACCTGCTGTACGGCTTCTCAGTTCTTACCATTATTTGATATGTTCGGTGGCATCGTTCGGCGAGTGTTTTTTTTTTCGGTTCGAGTTTTACGAGCAAGCAAGCGAGATACCCAGCATAGCGCAGGATTGAAAGGCAGTACGGGACATGTAGAGTTAGTTGTACTTGATCTGTCGCAACATTAAGGTACGTTTCAATAACTTCATCTACCTCTCCATGCGCCTGTTGATTGAGTCACGAACCGGGACAGTTGAGAACAACGAGACACGCATTTACCTCCGTCACTTCGCCGATGCTCCAGCACGCCCCATCTCTCTCTCTCTCCGGTCAGTAGTAAGACGTTAAACCAGTCCTTTGTCCCGTCAGGATGAAAAGAACTTTGCAGTGTCACTTAAGAGATGACGCCAAATGAAAGCACAGTAGAACGCCTGTCGATGCAAGTTTCGGGTTTCGGGGCTCGTAAGGAACGTGAAGGGATTCGTGCGGATCTGAGTTGATGCTCGGTGCGTCTGTCAAATGTACAGTGGCCGATCTCATCTATCGCCGCCTGCTTGCCGCGCTACACGAGTGCGATGATGCAGGCTTTCCAGAGTCGGTGCGATGCGAGTAATGGTTGCGAGGGATGGAGGAAGGGTGGGTGTCGTGGCGCCATCGGGGCGTGTGACAATGCATACGATGGCGAGACAAGTGCAGAGCAATGAACCAATCTAGCTCTGTTTGCACTCGGCCGTCTCTTGCTTGGGCTTGCCACCGTCCTCCTAATTTACTGGTTAGTGGAGGCACACGCAAGTATGCATGAAGAAAAGAAGCTTCATACCTCGTCTTCGTCCTCATCCTCGTCATCCTCATCACGGTCCTCATCGTCCTCGTCCTCGTCATCTTCATCTTCGAAGTCGTCCTCGTCGAAGTCATCCATGCCTTGCTCGAACTGCAGAGCCTCTCCAGTGAACCAGTCGATGGCGCGAGGGATGAGCTTCTCCTTGATGTCCTCGCCCAGCTGATAGTCAAGCTCCAGCTTAGCCTCAATGTCGTCGTCGATTGAAACGTCATCATCCTCAGGCGGGGTTGCTGGGTTGAAAAAGTCGAAGAATGAAGGAGTAGGGATTGTCTTCTTGACGATGCGGGTCTGCTTGGTATCTGCGGTACTGTTAGCTTGCTGCAATTATGAAATGCTGCAAAAGTGACATGTGCGTACTCTTGTTACGCTGCTTCTTGCTCTCCACCTTCACAGTCAGATCCTGGCCCTGCTTCCAGTCGATCTTGTCACCCTCGGCGCGATCGTAGATGAAGTCACCTCCATACCCATTCTCTTCTTGGTAGTAGTAGGTTTTGGAGAGGATCTTGTTGGTGAAGAATGGGTTCTCGGCGAACTCGAAGAGCAGGCGGAAGCCCGGGCGATCGAGATACTCCATGCGAATATCAGTGAGAAACTTGAGAGCTTCCTCGTCACGCTCTGTAATGGTCTCGGCGAGCGAAGAGTTCTTCATCGAGCTCAACCAGAACTCTGGGATACCCTTGGCGGGCTCTGCATCCTTAGCCTCCTTGTCTGCAGCTGCCATGGCCTCTGCTGCCTCCGGGTCTGTATCATAGCCTTCCTCGCCGGCTTCAACCTCGGAGTCGGTTGGCTCGGCGTCTCCATTGATGATCTTCGCACGCTTCTCATAGAGCGGGGTAAATTTGGCAAAGTACTTCTTCTCCAGCTCAAGGACCTCTTCCTGGAACTGTGCCTCGAGCTTGGAGTGCTCCTTCTGCACGCCCTTGAGTCCGGCGACGCGTGTTCGGATGGGTGCGGGGAGTGACTCAACGTAGCCACTGGACTTGCCAATCAAGCCAGACAGCTTGTTCTGCATCATCGACACCAGGCGAGGGTTCTGAGCGAAGATGGAGGCTGCGGCGGCGCGGTCGAGATCCTCTGAGTAGGGCGGGCGCATTAGCTTGTATCCTTCGAGTTCCTCTCGACGCCAACCCCGTGCCCACGGACTCCGCGAGTAACTCACCTTCATTCAGCGTCGACAGGTCTGGGGCCTGCGCGCGCGATGAGATGGGCGCATTGTTGGCCGGTGTGTTCTGAGGCGTTCTGGAGACCATTGTGTCAGTGTCAGTGTGTATGGAGGACGTGTGTCGCAGGAAAGGTATTTCTCGAGGATGTGTCGGCGCGGTGCGAGAAGCTTTGTCTTCTTGCTGGTGAGGACTCACGGAGCCACAGGAGGCTGGTTCCTGCCGGAGCCGCCGATATCTCTCGACATGTTATGGGGTTGGCGGTGGTGCAGTGGGTGGTGAACTGCAAGTGTAGTGGGCTGCAGGTCGTTGAATGTGCCTTGGAAGGGTTGGGCGGAGGCGTTGTTGAGTCTTCAAGTGAAAATCGAGCGGAGAGCAGGGTCCACGTCGGCGGCTCAGGCCTTACTCTCTCCGTTGCCAACGCCACCAAAGCCGAGAGAGAAGCAGATTGCTACGTTGCACAACACTCTATCAGATACCACCACTCGCCGCATCCCCAACCACAACAAAGCTAACCCCAGAATTGAGCATGCTCATGTTGTTCAAAACAACACTCGCCGACGACACTTCTCTTGGCCTGGTGTTTGCCTACTTCTTACCTACTCCACCAGCACGAGCACCTGTGCCCACAGCCCCCCGCGGCCAATCGAATGAACCTTTCAAAAAGCCACTCTGCGACTAAACCTCTTCTGTTCCAGAAAATGGCAGCAGATTCCGCCGTCAACTCAAGCGCGCTGTCGCAAAAGTGGCTATTACTTCGCCCCCATCGATATTACTGTGATTGAATAAGAAATATATAACAGCTCATAGGAGGAAGTTGGAAGCTCCCAACGATACGAAACCTTGCCTGGCGATGACGACGATGCGTTGCGCAAGCTGTCTCTACTGGCACACGGGGGGGTAGTGTATCACGGGTGCTTTCACGTAGCTATGTTGTATGACGAAACGCCACGAGAAGTGCGATCTCGGTGGCTACAGGATTGAAGAATCAGCGCGGCGGTCTAGGAGTGGGACAAGCCACCGAATTGAACACTGATTCGGGACATGAGCAATAGACCAGTATTTCGAGGTCATTCTCTCATGGAGAGTGCACTCGCAAGAATATCGGACTAAAGGTCAGATGCAAAAGGATGGCGCAGGGCAGTCTGGTGTGCTCTATTCGGCTGACAAGGCTTGATCAACCTACGTCCGCTTCCTCATACCTCCTAGGCAGTCTGGTCAAAGTCCCTGAGCACATCATCCCCATAGAGCGTGCGTCGAATTTGTGGCGCCATCGCAGGCACATATGAGTACATTCGGATCATCAGATATAGGCCGATCCATGGTGTACCAGCTACTCTGGAGACTGCAGTACATTTTGTGTGTCTCCATTCGGCTGGAGATTCTCGTCGCTGTCGAATCTAGCAGTTTTCTGAGCAAACTTTCGCGCGACGATCGTGTGCTTTGGTGCCTGCGATAAAGCTTGTTGGTACCTCCTAGTAGGTAGCATATTCCAACATAATGCGGCTGATTTAAATACACTTCTATGATGAGGAGGTCATGTTTGTTTGTCGATAAGAGTGAGTTCAGGAAGCACAGACCACTTCTCTCTGTCGGCCTGAGCGCCTGAGCCTACTCCGATCAGCAGAATCTTGACTTCTGTACATTGAACAAAAACACCAACCACGTTCACATTGCCATCATGGACCAACCCCAAATCATCCAAGAACTTGTCCAAGGTCTTTCTGCCAAAGACAAACAAGACCTCAACCAATTCATCCAAGGCGAGAGTCAGAAGGCGCAAATCCAGCAGACCGTTCACGGCTTGACAGGTGAGTCGCAATGCCATCAGCCTCTCTTGAGGGTACACGGCGGAGGAGGGTTGGATTACGATTCTAATTATGAATAGATACATGCTTCAAAAAGTGCGTGACTTCGAAGATAGGGCAGGGGACGCTGGATCGATACGAGGAGCCTTGTATGCGCAAATGCGTGGATCGGTTTATGGATGCGAACAGGCTTGTCATCGAGAACTTGGAGAGCATGAGACAATAGAAGAGCGGTCGTGTGGAAGGAAACTATACGGAGAGAAAGAGGACTGCGGACAATCATCAGACGCAAGGCATGGGAGCTTTCGAGCCGTGGGGCGACATGAAAGTATGCGGTGTCGTGTGAACACAGGAGGAGTGGTACAACAGCGCAAGACTGCATGCGACTGCTGACTCCAGATGCGCGGGTCAATAGACGATGTAAGATGGAGGAAGTTCTACATAAACAGCAAATGGGGTATCATCAAGTCATATATGGCGCATAGGCCTGATAAGCATGGCGCTTGTACAGTAGCTGTATACTACGCTCTCTCAGATGAGCAATGTGAAAGCCTTCCTCGTACCAGGTCATCTCGCTGGTTCTTGGTTCCTTCATTTGCCCACCTCAGCTCTGCTCAAACGCCGATGCCAATGCAAGACTCGCTTTTGGAGCAACGCTCGCGCTTCTCGGACGCAATGTCGAGCGCCACATCATCGGGTCACCGCCAGGCAAATGCCTTTTTACTACCAACTGGGCTGGTTTATACAATGGCAAGCTTGGTTGCGGCGATGTCCAAAGCATCGACGTCCGCGGTGAGGCGGGCGAAGGCCTTCTTGGAACCATCCGGTCTGCCCAAACTGTAAGTATGTGGACCGATGTAGATGATACGAAAGATATCAGCACAACAAAACCTACCGGATCAGGGTGTTGATCTTGATGGTGTCAACATCGTAAAGCTTCTTGAGAGCCTCCTTGATCTGCCTCTTGTTCGCCTTGACGTCCACAATGAAGACGAGAGTGTTGTTCTCCTCAATCTTCTTCATCGCACTCTCGGTGTTGAGCGGGTGAATGATGACCTTGCCGGCATCGAGGCGAGGCTGGCGTGGGATCGATCGGCGAGGGTATTTGGGCGCACGCGAGAGCGTGAGGGTCTTCGGCTGGTGGAAGGTGGTGCTCTTGCGAACTTTGGTGACCTTGTGCGAGTTGACCTGTTTTGTGAAAAACAAGCCGTCAGACGATGGGAGCTCTGACACGCCTCAAGTTCATGGTATGGAGATGCTTACTCCGCGCAGGGTTGCCTTTGCGGCGGCCGAAGCCTTTGCAGATGGCTTGCTGCCCTCTGTGAAAATATTGTCAGTCTTCTTTTCTCTCCGCCCTTAAATGAAGCCATCTGAGACTGTGCGGCGCAGTGTGTCGCAAGCGTGCGCAGACTCCCCTATATTCCACTTACTGCCCTTTGCTGCTGCCTTTGGTGCCATTGTATCGATTGGTGTCGTTGGGCGGATATGCGTCGTGCAACTGGAGAAAGGAAATCGAGGTCTTGAGTTGGGTGTGGTATTGGGACGAATTTCGGATCTCTTGGCATGAACGGTTCGCTCCGACGCTCGTTCTCCGCTTTCGCTTTTGTGCCCCACTTTTACTTGCACTACAAACAACCACTTTGCACACAATCCTGCGCAGGACACAGCCAAAATGCTTGGCTCGACCGACGATTATTGTAACCGTTGCAGGACTGCTCTCCTAGTTGTTGTAGACTTCACATACTCGAACAGAGATCCCTCGGACCATGCCAAACATTGGAACTCACGAGCTATTCACAACTTTTGAGAACTATTTTCAGAAAGCTCCCCGCAGAAACCAACATTGAAAGGCAGCCTATTCAGATATTGGTGTGCCTATCACTTATGGGATGCGCCTGGGACTAGCTGACGGCAGTAGCACCATTGGGAAGTCCAAAGCGGCCATTAAGAGAAATGTCCTGGCGAGCAAAGCAACGAGCAAAGCAATAACCTCGTTAGCGGATAAACAAACGAATTACAGAAATGGACCTGGTATGCTGAGTATCGGTCCAATGATATGCGATGTGTTAAGGAGATGGACGGCAGCTTCATATGATTTCCGCTATCTTGTCAGGTTCATCACAATTCGGGGTCTCCTTGGTAGCCATGATCGCCCCAAAGTCCTCTCAAATAAGATGAGGCTGAGGCATTTGGATGAGATATCCCAGGACGTTCGCCAGCACGTCCGACTAGCCGACTGATACATACACGCATTACGACCAAAGTAAGGTAAGAGCCACGTTGATTGTGATTTACACGTAGATGGCGAGTAACAGAATTCATAGGTCATGCCGGGAGTGCTAGTCAGATGAAAGATAGCATAATGACCATATCCTGCAATGCTCTTGAATATGCAAGGTTTTGTGAAGACTACTCTCGCACTCTTGCAACCATCCGCCTACTCCTGACATCGGTTCGCGGAGCAAGAGGTGGAACTTGAGCGTTGCACCAAGCGATAGCATTGACAAACGCTCGAACGGATGCAACGTGAAAGGACAAGCATACGCCTAGGTAGTCACGGAGTCTTTGCTTTCTTTGGCTTCTATCGAGTATTCTGGCTCTGAACTTGGCGGGCTCCATATTCTCTCGGCAGCCAGGAAGTAGCAATTGCACTTTATGTATTCCTGCCCAGCAAAATGCACCCGAGAGGCTGCGTAGCGCCTCCCCACCAGAGGAAGCTTTATAGTCGAGTGGTGGAGAAAAGAATGATATTTGGCTTACTATCTCTCTCGACGAAGCCTGAGGTACTCGGCTCGGCAAGTCTTCCAACGTGGTCCCAGGTCCCCATCACTGTCGTTAGACGCCAGCAGTTCGATATTGAAGCCCATAAAACAAAGGCCCCCTCCCAAACTGACGGTTTGCATAATTCAAGTAGATTCCGGACCACATCTCCCGTATGTATGTATAATCAATAGGTACATAATAGGTACACGTAGGTACTGTAGGTACCTACCTGGTTCCCATATGTTCGGTACGCATCCCACGCCTACCCTCCCTCCGGTTCAGAAACAAAAAAAAAGAAACAGGCACGAGGTTGTATGTACTGGATGTGGACAGCCCCGCCACACGAGCAGTAAGTAGTACACATACATGCCATGCGGAAGCACGAGCGAAGCGAGAGAAAGAGCCAAGCGAACATCGTATGGGGAATCCGTGCCGGACAGAATTTTTAGCTGTATAGCAATATATCTGTGACCGGCAGATACTAGGGTCGCATAT
>JH792568.1:65336-88753 GCA_000291705.1 Sphaerulina populicola P02.02b | reverse complement strand
GTCGGTGTCGTCGGTATCGTCGGTATCGTCGGTATCGTCGGTATCGTCGCTATCGTCGCTATCGTCGCTATCGTCGCTATCGTCGATAATTTAGTTGATTTCGGCATAGGGTTCTATAGTTCGATTCGGCGTCTCGATTCGACTTGTTAATTCAGCTTATCAATTCGGCGTACGGTTCTTCGGCGTACGGTATATAGTTCTATAAGTTGGTTAGCGATTTGCTCTACGTAGTCGAGTTTTTACGAACGAAGGTTTAATAGACACTCTATTAGAAGGTATATAGTTTAGCGAGCGAGTAACTGTTTCGACGGTAGCGGCGTATCGACCGAGTGACTATCTCGTTAGTATGTCGGTAGCGGCGGTATGTCAGTAGCGGCGGTATATCGATAGCGGCGGTGTATCGATAGCGGCGGTATATCGATAGCGGCGGTGTATCGGTAGCGGCGGTGCGTAGTAGCGAGGTATATAGTATTTCGAGAAATAGGCAGTAGTGTATAGGACCTATAACCTCTTCGAATTCACGCTAGTACGCGCTTCTCGTAATCAGAATTATTGATATATCTCTTTTTTCTAGCGAAACTGCCTATTTTGGCTAGCATTTTACTTTATACGTCGCGAGACAACTTTATACGTCGCGAGATAACTTTATATATCGCGAGACAACTTTATACGTCGCGAGACAACTTTATACGTCGCGAGACAACTTTATACGTCGCGAGACCAGCTTCGCGATATAACTTTATACGTCGCGATATCAACTTTATACGTCGCGATATAACTTTATACGTCGCGACGTATCGCTATAGCTAGACCTCGGGAAAAGGTACGACGTATAAAGTTGAATACTAGCAACAATAGGCGTCCGTCCGACAATAGCAAGGTTTGTAACGTATAAAGTTAAGTACTAGCAACAATAGGCGACCAGACAAAGGTCTAGCCGTATACGGAATTTCTTTCTTCTCTCTCTTCGATAAAACATCCGTAAACGAATAGTAACTACTACTTCTACTATATATACTTCTACTACTATTTCTACTACTTCTACTACTTCTACTACTTCTACTACTTCTACTACTTCTACTACTTCTACTACTTCTACTACTTCTACTACTTCTACTACTTCTACTACTACTACTATATCCGAAGAGCTAGACGAGACCTTTCGCCGTATTGCTAAGCTGATCGCTAGTAATAATCCTTAGGACTTGGAGCCTATAGTATACGTCTACGTATCTATTATAATATAGTACTTCTTCTTTAGATACTAACCTGTAGCTATATAGTATACCTTCGCTACCTTCCCGCTTACCCTCGTTAGTACTACCGAGTATCGAGCATAAAGACGATAAGGCAGCAGCAGCAGTAGCTATAGTACTAGTACTAGTACTATTAGTATTAGTATTAGTATTAGTACTAGTACTAGCACTAGTACTATTATTATTATTAAGACGAAGACTTCCGTACTACGCTAAGCGCGAGCACAGTATATAGTCCGATCTCGATAGCGCGTATAAACAAGGAGATCGAGCCTTCGCTAGTTTGGTTAGAGAGAAAATAACGGATCGTTTCTAGCCGAGGCTAACTCGAACTCTAACTCTAACTCTAGCTTTACGAGAAGCGACACTATATCGGTCTAAAGCTCCTAAAACACCTCTACCTAAGACACCGCTACTAAAGAAGCGTAGCCCGGCTAAGGGTAGTTACTAGAAGAGTACTATATTTCGTATACCTAAGAACAATAGTCCTAATATATACTATAGCCTATTAGTTCGTACTAAAGCATTCGACTTTGCTTACCCTAACCGTAAGAAGGTCCTAGTATATATAGCGAGAATCGAAGAAACCGACGAGGGTAAGCATCGTCGCTAGCGCTATGCTCGCTATATTAAGAAGGGCTTCTATCCTTGCAACTCGTACAATAAGACTACTAGAAAGAAGTACAATATAAAGCGTTACGCTCGGTATATATACGACGGCGAAGAATATATATAGATAGATAGGTTAGCTATTGTATTCGTATAGGGGTATATAGCGTAGAAATAAGTAAAAAGAATATCAAGTACGCGTACGCTTCGGCGCCGGAAATTCGTCTTCGTCTTCCGCGGCCTTAGCCTCTATCTGCTCGAGCGTAGTTATATCCTTAGGCTATATGTCTATAGTTAGTATATATAGTTCAACGTATAGCGCGTAATAGATAAATTAGGTAGGTAGGTACCTAACGACTACTACCCTTCTGTCCCTTTCTTACTTTGAAGACTTCTAAAAAATCTTCCGACCGTACGATCTACTCGAATTTAGAGAGGAGGCTACTTATATTAGTATAAACTATATTCACCGTAGAATAATAATACTTACGGGATATTGTCGTATACTCGAATTATATCTTTGTAAGCGTCTTCGCTCTTTTTGCTACCCCGGGTAGTATTAGTACGCTCGCAGTCGACGCGCAGCGTATATAGTTGCTTATACTACCCTATCGAGACATTTTAGTATATAGTACTATCGAGCTATACTTTATATATCAATATACACTTACAGAAAGTCTAGCCCTATTCGGGCTTCTCCTTAACCTTAATCCGGCTATCTATATATTTGAAGATAGCAAAGAAGTTTTCCGCGCTAAAGCGGTTATCAAAAAACGCTAGTACCTACTTACGGGCTATATCGAGTAGACGAGGTTCCGATATAATAGTATCTTTAATATAAATCTATATATTATTAGCGATACTACTTAGTCCGTAAAGGATCAGACTTACCGTAGCGTTCTGTATAGTAGCCGTCTTGTAGTTCTTTATATCCGTATATCTAATTATAGCCTATTCGTAATAGGCTGTACCTATCTCTAACTCGGGGTATATCTCTTTAATAAGCTTATCTTTGAAATAATAAGAAGCGTACTCGAAGTATATCTATCGTACTTCGTAATCGAGCCGACTAGCTCGCTACGTATTAGTCTATATAATACTCCGCTCCGTAATACTCGGAGGCTTACGGGTATTAGCAGAAGTACGAGCTTCTAGCCGGGCTACAAGCTCGCGTAGTATTGCCCTAGGGGCTATATTCTAGATCAACTCCAAATTAGTCTAAACGAGGTATATAATACGAGCTATCCGGAGAGGCCTTTTAGTATAGTCGTCGGAGTAGTATAGTATTATTCCGAACATATCTAGTATAGTTGAAGTCTAGAAGTATATAAGAAGTAATTAGAATAGGAAATGTATATTCATATATTAGATATAATTATACCGATACTAGCTACTACGGCGGCTGCTATAACTACTGCTGCTGCTGCTACTATAACTACTACTACTACTACTACTACTACTGTAACTGCTACTACTACTGCTCGGCGGAGATAGTAGTAGCGGCGCTAGAGTTAAGAAATATAGAATCGTTAAGAGAAGACATTTTCGGAGGTAGTAGTAGTAGTACTAGCCTAAGGCCTCTAAAAACGACTTTATAGAAGTAGAGAACGAAAGTTACGGGCAGATAGGAGGTAAAGAAACGATTTTATACAGAATAAGCGGTAAAGTAGTAGATAAGGTATACGATATCGCGACGTATAAAGTTAAAGTAGCGACGTATAAAGTTAAAACTTCTCTATAGAGGTATAGTTGTTGCCCTACTATTAGCAAAGTTAAACCGTTCGGCTCTCGGCAAACTACCTGATTTTCCTAACCGTTCGTAAGTAAACAACTATTCGTAAGCGGGTAGTATATAGTAACGACTTAACGACTAGTACGAAATACAGCAACGACTTAACGACGAGTACGAAATACAGCAACTACTTAACGACTAGTACGAGATACATCAACTACTTAACGACTAGTACGAGATATAGTAATAGCCTATTAGCCGCTACGGAATTTATTAACTCGTTCGAAACGGAACCGATAATTCAATATAGTACAAGCGGCTCCTCTACGGTTACAACGTTTCGAACAGCTAGTAATAATAACGTCTGCTTATAAGCGGCTTACGTGTACCCTATATGAACGCTAAGGTACATGTAGCGAGCTGTACAGAAAGTCAAAAGCTCGTCATCCCGCCATATCGCCGCGGAGGTAGGCTAGGCCCGTCGCATTGTTTACCATCCGGGGTAAACAAACTCCTACCTCCCCCTCCTACGACTTCGGCTTACAGGAAGCCATCAAACACCAAACTCAATACGATGCCCGCACGAGTCGCCAGTGGAGGCGCGCGCCCATCGCGCCGCACAGTCTCCTCGAAGACATCCACACGTTCAACGCGAAACGGCTCGCCTACAACCGAAATACCGGACGAAGGCGATGATAGTTCCCTGCGACGCGCTGTGTGTACCGTATTTGCAGACGCGCAAAAGTCAACTGCCGGGCATCGAAAGGCCATTATATCACTCCGCAAGGTCCAGGAAGCATGTTGCTACGAGCCAGTGAGCGGCAAGAAGGGTAGGCAGAGCGAGGACTTCGACGAGGAGGACTTCAACCGCGAGGTGAAGCGATGCGTGATCCGGATTCTGCCAGTGAAGAAGTCTGAGCCCGTCGGAGATCGTGTTGTGCGCTTTCTAGGCACTTTCTTAAGTGTCGCAGCGAGCAAGGACAATGAGATCGCGCAGGCGGATGAGGACCTGGAGGAGGGTGTGTTGCCAGAGACGCCAACGAGCAGGCTTGCCACTGAGATTCTGAAGACTACAATGATGGCTATGAAGATGAAGGCCAAGGAAATTCGTTATCGGGCGACACAAATAACCAGCCACATCATTAACAGCCTGGACACTTTGGACGACAGCCTATTTCACCAACTACGCCAGGAGCTGCTGAAGCGGATACACGACAAAGAGGCTTCAGTCAGGCTTCAAGCTGTTTATGGCCTTGGCAGACTGGCAGCAGAGGTGGAAGAGGATGAAGATGACCAGGATTCGGACTCGGACGAAGACCTGGGCGGGAAGACTGTGCTGAACAAGCTGTTAAACGTGCTACAAAATGACCCTTCTGCGGAAGTCCGCCGAAATTTGTTACTCAATCTGCCACTTACGAAAGAGGTATTGCCGTTTCTTCTGGAGCGAGCAAGAGACGCCGACGCTACCACACGGAAAGCGTTGTATGGGCGCTTGCTACCTGCTCTTGGAGATTTTAGGCACTTGAGCCTGACACATCGTGAGAAGCTGCTCAGATGGGGGTTGCGAGATCGTGATGAAAACGTCCGCAAAGCCACAGCACGACTGTTTTGCGAACGTTGGATTGAGGACTGCGCAGCTTTGCCCGCAGCACAAGCAGCTGAAGGAGACGAGGATGTTGAAGCACAAAAGGACAAGGAAGCAGTGCCGTCCCTGGATGCCTTACTCGAGTTGCTGGAGCGGATTGACGTGGTAAACAGCGGAGGCGAGGGAGGTATCGCTCTCATAGCAATGGACGAGTTTTGGAGGGGACGACCCGACTACCTCGACTATGTCTCGTTCCCCGATAGCTTCTGGGATGATCTTTCACCAGAGCTCGCGTTCGTGGCGCGCACATTCAACGAGTACTGCCGAACGACGACGGAGCACGTCGGCCCACGAACGCTGGCCGATTTAGCCGAAGAAAAGTTGCCGGAAGTCACGAAATTCGGCTTTCTGCTTGAACGCGAAATTGACAAGCTCGTCCAGGCCACAATCGCATCGGCGACAGAAGAAGACGAGGATGCCGACGACAGCGAGCTGGCACACTGCGAATTCATTGTTGAGCAAATGCTGCACATGGCGCTTACCTTTGACTATAGCGATGAGGTTGGTCGCCGCAAGATCTTTGTCTTGATGAGAAGTGCACTTGCTCAACCAGATCTGCCGGAGGAAGTGACAAGACTTGTCGTCGAAGTGCTTCGCCTTGTTTGTGGCGAAGATGCCAAAGACGAGCGGGAGTTTTGCAGCGTTGTGCTCGAAGCCATTGCCGAAGTTCATGATACCATCATGGGCGAGGACGATGCCGATGCCGACAGTACCGCAGACAGCTTCCATTCCGCCACTGAACAATTTGATGGGGAAGATGGCGATACTCTGACGGTAGCACAGAAGAAAGCCAATAAGAAGAAGCAGGCCGAAGAGGACCTCGAAGCTGATGAGGATAGGGCTGTACGCGAGATTATGGTCAATATGAAGTGTCTGCATGTTGCGTTGTGCATGCTGCAGAACATACAAGGTGACCTGGAGGAGAATGTGCACCTCGTGACCATGCTGAACACTTTGGTTGTGCCAGCCGTGAGAAGTAAAGAGGCTCCTATCAGGGAGCGAGGCCTCATTTGTCTGGGGTTATGCTGCCTGCTCGGGAAGGTAAGTGCAATTCGTATCCATTCGAACGACAAACGCTAACAACATGCAGAATCTGGCGGAAGAGAACTTGACGTTATTCATCCACTGTTTCACGAAGGGCCACCCGGCACTGCAGACCATTGCACTACACATCATTACTGATATCCTCATCGTGCATCCAACTTTGCTTGCGCCGGTCGCGGCTGTCAATGGCGAGGAAGAAACGAATGAAGCTATGAAGCCTCTGTTGAAAGTCTTCAAATCTTCCCTGAAGTCGGGCGATCCAGAAGTGCAGTCCACAGGCGCCACCGCTTTGTCCAAAGCTATGCTGTCCCGACTTGTCACAGATACCGACCTTCTCAAGCAGCTCGTCGTCACATACTTCGATCCTGACAGCATTGCAAATGCTCAGCTTCGTCAAAGCTTGAGTTATTTCTTCCCAGTGTACTGCCACTCTCGCGCCGAGAACGCTGTGCATATGGCGGAGATTACAACTGGAGCGATCAGCAAGCTTCAGACGCTTCGGAAAGCTTTTGAGGATGATGACGACGAAGATGTGGCCGCTGCTAGTTCTGACCAGATGGTGTCCATGACGCAAATTACCAATATGCTCCTCGACTGGACTGATCCGCGTAAGATTTTCGGCTTTTCAGACGCAGTTGGGGACAGTTCTGTCAAGAGTGGCGCTGGCGAGACACATTTTATTCTGGCTGAAAGCATTCTGGATCGACTTGTCACGTCCCAGCTTAGCAAGGACGAGAAGAAGATTTTGTTCAGTATGCTCAACAAATTACATCTCCCTGCTGACGGCTGCGACGGCGAAAGGCTAAAGAGCGTTCTCGAGTTGTTACAAGAAGCAATCGACACCAAAGTGGCTACTGACGCTACCAGCAAGAACATTCTGACCAAATTACAGACAGCTCTTCTCAAGCTTATGCACGATGTCATGACGGATGAGCGAGGTGGGGGAGATACTGTGCTGGACACCACTGAATTGCCGGACCAGAGCGAGGTTGCAGATGAGACTGAACTGGGAAATGTGACCCAGGCCCCTGCTGTGGCCGATGCCACTGAGGTTGGTGATCAAGAAGAGGAGGAAGAAGATGAAGAAGGAGAAGAAGAAGAAGAGGATCAAAACTCGGATGTCACGCAAATTCAGCAGGACCTGAAAGATGCTACTCTAGGTGCAACGACGGGACTGACGTTGGGACCAGCTGACGCAGAGGGAACAAGGTTACAGTTGGATTACGAGGATAGTGAGATGATGGATGTTGATGAATGAAAGGACTGATGAGCGCGATTGCATGACTGAGGGTCTCGTATCTTTTGTGTAAAGTGCCGGCGTTTGGGGGTGTATATTAATGTTCCCACGAACCGTACGAGAAGATACCCGAAGACCTCTCATATAAGTAACGACTCCAAGTATTCTAGTAGGGAAGCCACATCGACCTGAGTTGTGCTAGATCGTATGGGGTGTTTCTACGTGTGTTCATTTATGCAGTGAAGTCCGCCACGATGCTATTGCTCGGGCCTCCAATCGTGATGACAATGTTATTCTCATCAGTACATGGATGTCATTATTCACTTTGACAATTTCGGCCCCACATTCACATGCGCGCCGCGCCGCGCTTACCCTGCTTGACCTTCGACTTGTAAAGCAAGTCTGAACGCATCAACTTCCACAACACACAACAGCGCATCAACATGGCTTCACCACCCAACTCGGCGCGCTCGCCGCCAGGACCAGCATCTGCTACCCTACCTCGCCAACGACCTGGTGGGCTCTCACTTGCGCTGCCAATCAAGTCGCGAAAGTCATCGCTGGCACCTCCGTCCGCATCATTGCATCCTTTGCGCCAGACGTCTTTCCCTCCATCTGACAGCCTTGAAGCACAGCATCAAGCTGCAGAGGACAAGGAGCTCCGCTTCTCACCCGATGGCGACGACCTCGACGATGACGACCTAGACTCCGAAATTCATAGCGCGATCAGTGGACCTGCCGAAGGAGGACTGAAACGTAAAAGAGGAGACAAAAAGGGTCGGGGACGGCCGTCAAATCGAGGAGTTGCTTCAAGAAAAGGCAGCGTTTCTGTGCTGGGGGGTGAAGGCGGCCGAAAAAAGGGCGGACGCAGCACCACAGGTGCACCTTCTGTAGTCACGGGCGGGTCAGGGCAGGATGGCCAAGACGCTGAGGACTCCGACGATGACCATGATGATGGGTTAGGTGCACGTGGCGAAGCATTTACAATGGATCCTGCTGAGCTGGATCGCGACAACCAGCGCAAATACATGTTTCGGGAGGCCGTGCCGAAAGAGCACCAGGACCGATATGATGCATACAATAAAGTAAAGCTGAGAACAGCGGACGTGAGAAGATTGGTGAATGCCACTTTATCACAAAGCGTGCCTCAGAATGTCGTAACAGTCGTGGGAGCTTACACCAAGATGTTCGCCGGCATGTTGATTGAAAGCGCGAGAGAGGTGCAAGCAGAATGGCTAGCTGTGCAGCCGAACAGGGCGGATGGAGAGCAGCAAGGGGCATACAAACGGCTGAAGCTCATGACAGCGCACAAGGATATGGAACCGGACAAGGAAGAAGCCGAGGAAGCTAAGGATGCTAAAGAAGCCGAGGAAGTCGAGGGAGAAGAAAAGACAGACGAGACCAAGCCAGCTGAGAAGGACGAGAAAGACAACTCTGCAACACCAGCACAGAGTAAGAGCCCTGATCCCAAGACAGAGCCGAAGTCTCCTAGCAGCAAAGTCGCTGCTGACTTGCCAGAGGCTACTTCTACTCCTCCGCAGCCGAACGGACTGTCCGACGGAACGCAGACCACGGAAGTAACGAGCACCCCGGAGCAGCACAAGAAGAAGGACGAGGATGATCTGCCAGACGACTTCGGGATCGTTCAGCCGGGCGCGTGGGGACTTTCGAAAATGATCGAGGAATGCGATCGTGGACCTCTACAGTCCGATCATCTCAGAGAGGCGCTTCGGCGATACAAAAAGTCCAGAAGTGGAGGCAGCGTCGGCTTCACGGGCATTAGTCTGTATGGGATGGAGAACCGTGATGTGGCTGCGAGTCGCATGGGCGGCAAGAGACTGTTTAGATGAGCAGATATCATATCGGAGGACCAGACTCTATGCTGTGGTAGGTAGAACAAACAGCGATACCTTATATATCGTGATACCCAATAATTGTAAAAAACGTTTTGCTTCGAAGGTGTTGTATTTGTTTATTGATATTCTTCATCGCTCGCCCAATGAGGCAAGTCGGCCGTCGAGCTTCCAAGCTCACTTCCATGTTCTTTTCTCCAGCCTCAATACTCACCACACAATCAATGCCTCCTCGAACATCTCTCGTCTCGCGCGCATCACGCCTTGTACAGAGCGAGCCATACATCTGCTCAACATGTCTCTTCAGTCATCGCGTGCAACAGCGCCCACGACAACCAGCCCATTCCCGATCACGCCCGCAATCAACCAGGAGCAGAAGCACTGCCATTGAACCCCGAGCACAACGAGAAACGACACATCAGAGCAGTCATACTACTGCCAGACGACAGTACTATGCGTCTCTCGCCTCCTCCACAGCCATCAACGCGCCCACATCCGTCCCACCACACCTTCACGCCCTCTACCAAAGCCTCTTGCACCTTGAGAGCTCGGCCTCTAGCTACATCGACCTCTCGCGTCTACAACTTGCGCTTCGCTCTCTCGAGTCTGCGGATCCTTTGGTACGGGTAGCTTTTCTCGGACTTGGCGCACATGGAAACCAGGCTGCGAGGAGACTGGTTAGGGTGTTATTGGCTGACGCGCTGAGTGACGGAGTGGAACAGTGGGAGCGGGAGCTTTTGGATGGGGTCGAGGGGAGTGTGCTGGTCAAATATGGGGAGATGGTGCAAGATGTGGGTATTGTAGGAGGTGGCAGAGACGGGAGAGTCAGAGAATTGAGAGTCCCATCTCTGCTGCTCAAGAGATTGGGCGTGGAGATTTTAGTCACAGGGTTGAATGCCAGCGAAGAGCGTGTGTCTGATGAGCTGGAAGCTACTCTTCTGGTGCCTGCGTTGACGATTCCTGGGGCTGGAGGCAGGGTCGGCTTTGTCAGATATCCGGTGCACAAAGCTGTGGTGGTTACGGAAGGTGTTAGTGGTGCTGTGGAGCTCGGAAGATTACCGAAAGGGTTGCTGGATGGGCATATGATACAGTCTGCGCTCTCTTTGCCTTTACGGAAAGAAGAAGGTGTTCCAAAGAACGAGCGAGATGGAGACGTGGTGGATGTGGGCCTAGCCGAGCATGCGCTGGGACTGTTCAGAGAAAATAGAGCCAATGGAGCAGTGTTCAGTCAGGAGTGGCAGGCCAGCAGAGTGGGAAGCATTACGAACTGGCTCGCGAACAGCACAAAAGTGGAGGAGAAGGGAGATGGACTGAAACCCGCTGTGAGAGATCTGCTAGATTCACTTTTGGTGAAAACACAATCGGCGGTGGAAAGTGCGGACTCAAGTTCTTGGGTGAGATGCTCAACGCTCTCTGTGCCGGAAAGTAAGCGCATCATTCTACAAGAGGCTCTCACTACCTGGTGCAAAGACGCACATCAAGATCTGCAAACAAACCTCTCGACAGCTTTTCTTGGCCCAGCCTGGAAACGCACGACCTGGTGGCGGCTGTTTTGGCGCATTGACGAGGTTTCCATCTCAGCCGCGGAGGTCCTTCGCCGAGGCTGGCTTGTCGAAGCTGAGCAGAGTCTCGCTTTCCTTTCGGGACGCTTACTAGAATCAGGCGTCGCTACAGAAGCGCAACTGCGAGGTATCTCACACCCGAGCGACAATGGCAAGCCAAGAGCGGAGGCTGCTGCCGATGGAAAAACAATGCTGGTCGAAGGCACGGAGCAGGCGATGGCAGATTATTACGCTGTGCAGAAAGGCATACTCAAAGACGGACGTCCTGAGACGGTAGCAGAACTCATGCAACTTCCGCCCTTGCTTTCTAAAATCCGAGAAGAAACTGGCCTGAATGCACTTTTCAATCCGCCATGGCCGCAGACTGTCAACCTCGTTCGGGAACAGATACTTCACGAAGCGGTACCAGCCTTGCACGTCAAGGCTCAGCGGTTCATGCTCGCTGCTCTGTCCACCATGGGCGGCTCGAGTGCCCTGGCTGCGTGGTTATGGGTCGCTTCCGGAGGAGTGGCGTTGTATGAGAGTGGTGCGATTGCTGCTTTGGGCTTGGTCTGGGCATTAAGAAGACTTCAGAAAGTGTACGGCAAAGAACGAGAAGTATTTGCGGGCACTGTGCGAGAAGACGGAAGAAGAGTACTCGCAGAGGTGGAAAATAGACTTCGGAAGGTCGTGAATGAGGGAGGTCGTGTTGCAGTCAGAGAAGAGGATATCCGAGAGCGAGAAAGCGCCAGAATGGTTGTGCAAGTCACGCGAGAAGCTCTTGGGCAGATTCAACGCCCTGAAGGCAGAGCTTGAGACTATGCGTACCTAGGTACCTGGGCAGTAGGTAGACATTGACAGAACTTTACATAACAGTACCCCAGTTCGATCATCATCATCATCATCCTCCTCATCCTGTTCATAGGACCTATCACCTTCTTTCCTTCCCTGGAATCCTTACCCTACATGTCCTAATACCTACAGTACTGTACATACAAATCTCCTAGCATCGGATCTAACAAGTAGGTATTCAAAGTACCCGGCTCGGCAAAGATAACCTACCTTACAGTAGGTATCCGTCAGACTTTTTCAAAAATTTCAATCATTAAAGGTAAGATACCTAGTAGGGATTCACTCTTTTTAAAATCACTTCAAATTACGGCGCGGGCGTCATGCGATATCGTTATCGTTAGCAAGCTGCAAAGCATTTTCTATGGATGTAAAAAAATGAAAAAAAAATGAAATACTGGAAATAAGAAATGGAAAATGAAAAATGAAAAATGAAATGAAAAATGAAATGAAAAATGAAATGAAAAATGAAATGAAAAATGAAATGAAAAATAAAATGAAAAATAAAATGAAAAATGAAAAAGAAATGAAAAATGAAAAAGGAATGAAATATAAAATAAGATAAGATGAAATGAAATGAAAAATGAAATGAAAAATGAAAAAGAAATGAAAAATGAAAAAGGAATAAAATATGAAATAAGATAAGATGAAATGAAATGAAATGAAATAAGAAATAAAATGAAAAATGAATCAAGAAATGAATCAAAGAAAAAAGTAACCTTGGCTTTGATCTTCGTTATTCTTGGCAGTCAAGATTACATACATACATACATACATAGGTACCTTAGGTAGGTACAACGGTACAACGGTACATGTACATGTACATGTACCTAACATGTATATACATACATTCAAGGTACATATATAAGGTAGACCTCCCGATATGTAGTCTATCCGTACCTCCCATCCGTACCCCTAGGCCTACCTACTACCTACTACCTCCTACCTCCTACCTCCTACCCACCTACCTAGTCCAGCCTACCTCCTAGTTCCAAGACAGACAGAATTTCGATCGTCGCCAAATTCTTACCTCTTACCTCTTACTGTATGTACCTCCTAGTAGGTAGCCAAGAACTTATCCCTCTGACCTCCTACCTCCTGACCTCCTACCTCCTACCTCGGGCAATTTTCAAAGGTGAGGTGCGGATAGACAGAAGGTGTATATACCTATGTAGGTACACACCTCACTTGTAGGTAGGTAGGTAGGGATCTGGTTATGTGGCTGCACAAGGTATGTATGTAGGTAGGTAGATAGGTAGATAGGTAGATAGGTAGGTACAGTGCAGTAGTATGTAGGTAGCCAAGGAAGAGAAGGAGGGGAAGAGCATACTACCTACCTGCATTACCTGCATAGAGATAGAGAGAGAGAGAGAGAGAGGGACACAGAGATCGAGTATGTGCAGGAATTCAAAATCATCCTGCAACTTCATTTCTAGAATTTGCCATCAATCCCTAAGTTGTGGTATCCAAGGAAGAAATCGCTACACAGCCCAAAAAATGGTAATGAATTAAAATCATCATGGGGGGGCAACATACTGTAGCAACGAACATGTGGGAATTCGACGCTGCCACCTGTTCCATGAACATCATCAAGCCTCGCCTCGCCTGGCCAGTGATGGCACTCTGTTCTGTGGCGCCTTCACCCGCGCATACCATTTGTCCTGCCGCCGCTGCTGCTGCCGTCACCACCACACTTAATCGCTCAAGTCGGGGTTAGCGACGAACAAGCGTGGTCCACTCATGGTCATGGTCCGCTCGTCGACACTCCCCCTCCGCCTGAGATCGTCGGCATTGCTTTGCTGCTTCCGTATTTGTTCTTCTGCAGTGACTTTTCTCGCGGGCAGCCCGCCGATATCCCCAAACTTCTCCTCGCTGCTGCCGCTATCCCCGTCACCACCACCCGTCCGATTGAAGTAGTCGTCTCCTTGTATTGAGCCTTCTCGCGGCGGCGTGGGTGTCGGTTCTTCGCCGATGCGGTCCACCGGACTGGCACCGGGTGGCGTGTTGCCATTGCTGTAGTTTGGGTTGAGATTGCTGTGAGCCCTTCGTGCACTTCCGCTGCCATTGCTTCTCCCACTGCCGTGCCGAACATGATAACGAGCACCCGACGTCTCCTCGTCACTGTGGTTGCCATCGTCCACTTCCGACGCCGACAAGCGCATCGGCACGCCTGCTCCCGCCACCATTGCAGTCTTGTACGTGCTCGCTTTGGGGGCGCCATGATGGCGAATCTTGCTCCGGACACCACCCACCATACCGGTACTACTCGTGCTCGTCCGTGAGGCGGACAGATAGTTCTGGCCCCCTGCCACTTCGGCGGCGGCCCTCATCCGCGCTTGCTTTTGGGCGACCAGTATGCGCGGATCTTCGTGCTGGGCTCGATCACACCATACCGTCGCCTTCTGCTTCCGCATCAAGGCGACGTACGAGGTGGGTGACACGGACGAGTTGCTACGCGAAGAGGTGGAGCGGCGCACGCTGGCGGCGGTACTGTAATTGGAATTCGTGGGGGCTCGGGTGAGGTTATTGTGGCTCGACGAGGTCGACGAGGTGGCATTGGAGAGGGTTCGCCGTTGCTGGCCGGCATAGTGAGCGGGCGGCTGCTGGTGTGTCATGGTGTAGGCGGCGGCGGCGGCAGCGGCGGAGGAGGAGGAGGAGGAGTTCGGCAGTGGTGGTGAGTGGGAGTAGGAGGTGGTGGTGTATATGGGCATTACCCCGCTAGAATTTGTCCTGGCGCGTACATGTTGGTGGGCAGGTGCAGGTGCATTCGAGTAATCTCGACGGGAGGGTAGCGGCTTCCGGTGCACGTTCATCACTTGGGCCATGGATGAGCAGTGTCGGAGGAGTGAAGTCGGAGGGTGGGCAGTCCAGTAGGTAGCTTACTTGACGAGGAGGTAGGAGGTAGGTAGGAGGTAGGAGGTACATGTACCTTGCCGTCAGGGTTGCTCGTGTTTCCAGCCCAGCGATGTCACTGTTAGTCACACGGCGGGGATGTTCCCACGGCGGATCCCGTTGGTCCCGTAGACGGTGGACGGTGGACGGTGAAGCCCCAAGACAATATAAAAGGTGCCTAAGGTGCCTTGTGTAGAGAAGTCTGAAGTGAAGTGTTGTGATTGTACAGTAAGGCAAGGTAGTACTGCAGTAGTAGTACCTTGGAGGTCGGCGTAGGAGGTAGATAACAATGGCGACAGGGTTCGGCGGCGGGTACAGATAACCTGGTCGTCAGATTGCCGGGGCGTTGTGCTTCCGTTGTACTGCTCTTTGAGTCTTTAATAAGCCAAGCCAGCCCTTCCTCCTTGTGCTTCCCCTTCCCGTCTGTCCTTTGTGTGGCAGCTGTACCGTCGGTATGTGGGTGTGGGTGTGGGTGTGGGCAGAATCGGCAGAATCGGATTTTCTTTCCCGTTGCGCCTAGGAGGTAGTATACGTTGCGCCTGGGACTTGATGATTACCTATGTCCCAGACCCCCAGTGTGACAGTGTCCCTTGCGTGTGATGATTACCTCCAGGCTCCTAGGTAGTAGGAGGGAGGTATAAGCAATCGTTCGTTCGTTCGTACACGCCTCGTCGCTTGCCCCGGCACACGGTCTCTGTCTCCTCCGCGGGCGGCAAATGGTGGACCCCGCCCAACGTGGCTGAGCCCGCCTCTTCTGCCTGAGACTGAGAGAGGAGAGCCTGTCCTCAGTGTCCGGTCCCAATGCACGGCCGTGGCTCCTCTCCAATAACAAGCGCTGCTAGGAGGTACAGTAGGAGGTACAGGAGGAGGTAGAAGCTGAGGAGTGACCGTGTAACAACTTGATCAAGTGCCGAAGCAGTCGTGCAGAAGGAAATAAACAATGATCGACGGTAGGTACATGTATGTACCTTATGTATCCAGGCCCAGGTATCCTGACGCTCTGCCAGTTTGCAACGACTGGAGAGGAGGAGTGGCATGCATGGCCTTATAGGGTCGGACCTTGCACATGTGCCATTTGTGCCTATACCTATACGGTCTACCTCCTACTGCGCACGCTAACTACATGTACCTACTACTAGGAGGTACTAGGTGAGAAAGGATGCAATAAATAACAACAATTCAATAGCAGCTCACGGACGGGAGCAAAAAAAAGAGAGACGAGAATCGTGCAGTCTGCAGACGTCACCCGATCCAATGGGAGGAGCGAGAAGGCCATCCATGCGCATCGCCCACGGACCCACGGTAGCGTTGCAACACCACCGCCAGAGGGACTGCACTGCGGGTGGGGATGGATGATGAATGGTTGTTACTGTATACCTCCTAGTCGTCATGCTTCTCGAACACGATGAGATGGAATGGTGGACCGATAGGCGGGATGTACGATGAAAAGCATGTTTTCCTCCCAGTATCGCCGATCACCAGTGCACTCTCAACACCAGGTACAGGTACATGTATATGTACCTCCGACCTTGATGCCCCAACACGCGCGTGTCCTCTTCACATACCTTATACATAGGAGGTACTACCTCCTACTAACATTCACTTCAACAAGTCTCTAGGTATAAGTAAGGACTAATAATACCATATATCTCGAGCATGGTAGGCTCCCAAGATGCACTATTCTAGCCGCATAAGCTACCTCTGTACCTTACCTACCTAGTATGTACAGGTACCTACCTCCTAGGTAGGTACAGGTAGTTCTCCTTCCAAGAGCTACAAATGCTACAACCTCCTACATACATGTACAGTACATGTTGTTGTCGTTTTTATTAGCTCCTACCTGCACCTACACCTGCACCTGCGCAGGAAAAAACTCAATGCCTTGCTAGGAGGTACTCGATACGTACATGTAATGTACATGATGTACCTACGGCAAAGAGCTCTCTCTCTTGCATGTGCAGGTGGAGGTAGAGGTAGGTCTGAGCTCGAACAGGAACAAGGGGGAGTGTAATGTACATATACATGTACACCTATGTATCTATCAGCCGCAAAAAGTCTTCTTTGGGAGGTCAGTAGCCGCTACAGGTACTTTTTTTTTTCTATCAGCAATTCAGCACAGCATATGCACCTGGCCGAAAATATATTTAAAAAGAAAAAAAACAAAAAAGCCTATCTCGTACTAACGCGAGAGAGCGGGTGGTATTACTGGTATACATCATAGTGGGAGACTGGGAGTCCCTTCGGCTGCACACACGAGAACCTCGTGGCCATCATGGATAAATGTAGGTATTCACGATACGATAGGACCAGGATGACATACATACATACATAGGGGTCATACCTCCTAGTGTACATGTATGTGTTCGTACATACAGTAAGTCTGTGACTAGTGCGAGGGTTGTAGGCAGGTAGTTTAAATTTAGAAAGTCTCGCCGTACTGGTGTTCCCAAAACAGCTCCTCTGGATTTTCCCTTTGTAGCGCGTCCGTCGTACGACTCACGAGATGGCTTGCAGGACGAAGGAGTGAGTGAGTGAGTGAGTGAGTGAGTGAGTGACGGTAGTGAACTGAACGACTTAACGTTGCCTCGCAGCGAACTTTCTACCTCCTCCTCCTCCCGTTGTCGGGATTCCCGACTACCACTGTACAGGGAATCTGCCATTACGAACTCTCGGGAATGGTGCCTGGGCACAGCATACATGTATGTACCTACTACAAGTTACTGTTTACATGTACATATGTAGGAGGTAGGACTCGTGGAGGGGCCGGGAGGAAATGGAGCCACAAGACTTGCACGACCCGCCCGAAACCGGCTTGAGACTACGGCCGTTTCGAGGAGAGAAATCCAGGACGCATTCTGTATTTATTGGACACGTCTCTGCCCGTCTCTCGTTTGAGGGGAGCAAGTCCTGCCTGTGCCGAGAAGAGAGAGCTTCATGCAAACGGTACAGTGGAGTCTTGCGGCAGGCTTCCATAGGAGGTTGAGTAGGTATTTTGAGTATTTGAGTGTTTGAGCAAAAGACACGTCTCTGGCTCTACATGTACCTCTACCTTACTCTACTACCTTGCCTACATGTACCTTGCCTACACCTGGTATTGTGAGAGTTGTATCCTGAGATCGTGTCAACTTGAAAAGCTGGAAGAGACGCCATGACAAGCTGCACATTTCTCGACCGGCTGCCCCGTGAGTGTCATTCATCTTCATCCGTACATGTCGGTGGTTGCATACCTGAGGTACCGTACCTGATTGACAAACAGGCGAGCTACGCGATCTCATCTACAAAGAAGTTCTCGCCGCCGCCGACGAAAACGAAAACGAAGAAGAAGAAGGGGAAGAACAAGAAGAAGAACAAGAAGTTCAAGTGATTGTCGACGTCGACTTCCACCAAGGCGCCTACATTCCAGGCCTACTCCACACCTGCAAACAGATCCGCGACGAAGCCAGCAAGTCCTTTTACTCACAAACCCACTTCCGCATCATCACCCCACAAACATCCATGCTCCTGCCCGTCAAATGGCTGCATTCCATGCTCACTCGGCACCGCAAGCAGCTGCGCCAAGTCACTGTACATTTGCGCACCAGCCGATTCTCTGCCTCCTCCTCCTCCTCCTCCTCCTCATCGTCCTCCTCGTTAAGAGGTCATCATCATCATCATCATCAACAACAGGCCCAGAGCATTTTCGACCACGAATATTACACCAGCGTACGCATGGAATCCCGCTACCTCGTGGACAAGCGACGAGTGGAAACGTCCATGTTGCTAGAACATTTGGCTGCAACGACACATTTGCGACGCAGGACCATTTCCTTTGAGGTGGATGGACCATCTTCTTCATTTTCTTCTTCTTCTTCATCTTCTTCTTCTTCTGCATCTGATTTTGCATCTGATTTTTCATCGGGGTTTGCGCTGCACTCGACTCACACGTGGGTGCACGAGTTGCTCACGAGACTGTTGGAGCAGCAGCCGCGAGGAGTGTTTGCGTGGGGTTCCCTGTTGGAGAGTTATCCGTGCTGTGTGTTTTTGAGGGATCGACAGGACAAATTGGCGTTGCTGGACCATGTGTGAGTACCTGTACAAGTGCCCGGGTATATCGCCCAAGTATGTACCTAGGTAAGGTAGATAGATAACCTACAGCAAGCAAGCAAGCAAGCAAGCAAGCAAAATCAACTGATTGCCAACTAATGCTTACCTACCTACCTATGCGTACATCCACAACCCAAATCATTCCTCTCCGCCAATCTCTCCCTCTCCATCCTCGTCATCCCGCTTCGCTTCGGCAATAAATCCCTCCCACTCAAATCCCTCTTCTTCTTCTTCATCTCGACATGTCTCTCCCTCTCCCTCCTCACCACATCGGTAGCAGAAGTACCTCGAGCGCTCCAATACGTCCCCACCGGGGACTCCCCGGCCGCAATGGCATCCAAAAACGCCGCGAGCCGATACCCAGCCTTTGCAATCTGCAATTCCACCGTAGAAACGGCAGAGGAATAATACTCGGGAAACAACTCGGTGCCATGATACGTCTCGGGCCCGCGAGGAAACACGACGGAGCAAATATACGCATTGGAATCTCGCGCCCAGACCATCGCCGTGTCGAGCGGGTGGGAAATGTCGATTCCGTGGAGCCAGGAAGCCGCCAGGGGAGTGTAACCTCCATGATCGATTTCTGCGACGAGATCGCTTGCCCACGCGGATGCTTCGGTCAGGGTACTGCTGCTGGTGGAATTCGAAGGGATCTGGCGGAATTCCTCCGGAATGGCAGTATCCCAGACGGAATGCATGTTGGTGGATTCGTTGGCAAAAGTGACTTTGATGCCGTTGCCGCCTTGTTCCACACCTTCGTTGTGAAGAGGCTGGGAAATGTCTCCGACGAAATGCACGATCCATCGCAGAGCGTAGTTGACTTGTAAAGCATCGAGCTCGCGAGAGGGGTTTTGGACGCGTCGAGTGTAATTGGCAATGGCGCTGACGATGCAACCGGAAGAGGCACAGTCGCGTTCGAAATCGACGTTGCAGGCATCGGGAGGGCTGTCGAGGGCGTCAATGTAGTGGAATCCCGCCGAGAATTCTCCTTCGGCCGTGTAACGGTAGCTGTCGGCCCAGGTGGCGATGTTGGCGAGGTAGGAGGCGGATGTGTCGTTGAGGATGGCTTGGGCCCATTGGGCGGTGTGGTTGGAGACGTAGTGTTGGGCGAGGTAGGCTACCGTTTGATGACCGAGAGATCCCCACGCGTACGCCCGCACTGCGAATGTGGCGGCGAGGAGCCCATTCCCATAGCACTTTATCATGCTGGAGCTGAAAGAGGTGTGAGAATGTACTGTACTGTACCTACTACGGTCGCGAAAGACGGAAAAGGCTGCAGATATATCGATGCACTTGTCCTGCGGTCTCAGGCGATAGCCTATCTCATGCGCACTGAGGTACAACCTCCCATCTTATCTAATTGTCCGTTCTGCAGGTACAACCTCCTATGTACATGACTCCACGGTGCCTGGGACTGTTTGAGGACGAGGTTGAAAGTAATCCCTGTTGCCAAGCGGCTGTTTGTGCCAATCATTGGTCCGCCATTGACGATGTGGTGTGGTAGTGGAACGCGGCATTTCTTCCTTTTTGGTCGTGCAGTGATGACCCAGACTTTCTCCGATGGAGGATGCAGGTGACTACCTGGTACACTTAGTGGCGATGGAGCACGTGTTGGAGCAATCGCTGAAACATGTGCCTTGCAACCTACCTCCTAATGTCACAGCAACATACAAGTGAAGTCAGTGTGTTCAAATATGTCGCACGCTCTCTTTCCCACGCTGCCCGACCTCAGGTGATTTCAAGCCCTCTTTGAAGACGCAAATATTCCGCTCTCGGGGCGGTGCGATATGACATCACAATTAGCGGTCAGCATTTGAATGTCGACATCTTCGCCGGCTCGGTTATGGAGATGAAGCTGAGAATGCTGCGTCCAGGTGCTTGTAGGCGAAATCTTTAGAAGCTGCTCGCAACGGCCCTAGAGCAATTCAGACTCACAATCCAGTGGACTGTAATGATGACACCAGCACAGCGACAGCACTTCAACATCGATACCGCGCATAGAAATGCAAAGTTGTCCTCGAGCCAAGCAGATCAGCCAGTCTTCAGTAAGCCCTCGACCTTATTGATTGCGGGTCCGCCTGAATGTCCACCAGGAGCCGAGCTCAGAGTACTACTTCTTACTGCTCACTTCCCGAAAAAGTGTAGCTAGACGCTCTCCTTCTTTCTCGTCTCGCAAGCGCTGCGACAGGAAGCCCTTCAGGTCCGTCCAGAATTCATCTGTCTTCAGTATCTCAGCAGAACTATTCGCGCTCGTTTCCTTTTCCGCTGCTTCGTTCGCTGCAGCTTCACTGTCCGGTGCGCCAGTTGTATTGTCCACGTCCATAGGATCGCCTCTTGATTCTGTAGGAGCTGGCACAGGAGGAGGTGCGAACGCACTGCTCGGAGTGCTCACAGCCGGACTCTGTGCTCGAGGAGTTGGGACACCTCCACCCATGACCATTACACTGAACTCGACATCACTGTCCACTCCGAGATCCTTGAGTGTTTTCAAATCTGCTGTCGGCTTCTTGTTGAGCAACAGCTTGATCTTATCCTGCGACAGACTCGTTTGCTGGGCATACTGTGACTTTATCTCATAGATGGTCGAATCCAAAGCAATGCCCGCTAGTGTGACAGTCTCGCCAGCCTTCATAGGCTTTAGTGTGGCCGTGATAGCCTTCGCCTGAGCCTGCTGTGTCGAGGTGGGGCCCGTCTTGCGCGGGAACGGATGTGTCTGCTTGGGCAGAATGAACTACATTCGGTCAGCTGTGCTCTCCTCGGTGGGACAGAGCAGACTGTATACATACGGGACTCTGGCTGGGGTACTTTCTCGGGTCGCTGACATGGTCGGCCGAGAGCTTGATGGCTCTCTTGTCGATAGTGGCCAGGAACGACTTGGCGAAGGTGACTTCGCTCATGATGTGCTTCTCGAATCGTGCGAACAGGGTCTCTCGGTTCGAATCGTCCAGGGCCGCGGTAGAGGAGGGTGACGAGATGGAGGTTGTGTAGTTGGTTAGGTTGGATGTGTGGGAAGAGGAAGCTCAAGTGACGACAGCTCACAGGACATCGGGTTTGGACGGGACCCGGGAGAGCTCGTAGGTAAGGTAGGAGAGGTAGTTCTATGTACCTCCTAGTTCTACCTACATACCTCCTAACCCTCTTCAACCACCAATCCTTCCACTCTCCCTCCACCTCTACCACTCCCACCTCGTCCTCGAAGCCGCGCGCGCAGAGGTGCAACATGCAGTCCCTCCGTCAACCTCTCACCCGCGCCCTGCGGAATGCGCCGGCCGGCCTGACCAAATCTGCTTCTCCTGCCAGCTATGCCACCATCTCCGCCAGCGACGCGCCAGGGAGTCCGACCGGCTACGCAAAGACCGGCCTGAACCTGCGCATCACCAAGGACACCAAGGTTCTCTTCCAGGGCTTCACCGGCAAGCAGGGCACTTTCCACGCGCAGCAGGCCATCGAGTACGGTACCAACGTGGTTGGAGGTACCAATCCTAAGAAAGCGGGCAGCACACACCTCGACCGCCCCGTCTTTGCGACGGTCGAAGATGCGAGAAAACAGACGGGCGCCGATGCCAGTGTCATCTTCGTGCCCCCGCCGCTCGCTGCTGCGGGTATCGAGGAGGCTCTCAAGGCCGAGATCCCTCTTGCTGTGTGCATCACCGAGGGCATCCCGCAGCGTGACATGGTGCGGATCACGGATATGCTGAAGACACAGGAGAAGACGCGGCTGGTTGGACCCAACTGCCCTGGTATCATCGCTCCCGTGAGTTCATTCTGCGTTTTTCATTCTGCTGAAACCCCCATTACTCGTTGCATGATGAGACATTTTACAAAAATCATATGATAGGAAGAGTCTGACCTGCCTTTTGGCCGGATTGATTATATGTATACATCTGATACCACCCTTACCCACCGCGATCGCATCTTCGTACTCCAGTCACCAAGCAAAAGCTGACGAGCATCCATTACAGGGCCAATGCAAAATGGGCATCATGCCTGGCTTCATCCACAAGCGCGGCCGCATCGGTATCGTCTCTCGCTCGGGCACTCTCACCTATGAAGCCGTCAACCAAACCACGCAAGCAGGCCTCGGCCAATCGCTCGTTGTTGGAATTGGCGGTGACCCATTCTCTGGCACAAACTTCATCGACTGCCTGCGCGTCTTCCTCGCAGACCCAGACACTGATGGAATTATCATGATTGGAGAGATTGGAGGTAGCGCAGAAGAGGATGCTGCAGATTTCTTGAAGCAATACAACACTGGTGGTAAGGACGGCAGGGGCAAGCCAGTCGTGTCTTTCATCGCTGGTATCTCTGCGCCTCCAGGGAGACGTATGGGCCACGCTGGTGCCATTGTTTCCGGCGGAAAGGGTGGTGCGGACAGCAAGATTTCTGCACTGGAAGGCGCCGGTGTCACTGTGGAGAGGAGTCCTGCAAGCCTGGGCAAGACGCTGAGAGATCAGTTTATCCAGAGAGACCTCTTGTAAGAAACAGAAACATGGGATAGAAGCGGAGAGCATGTGCCAAACTCGGTAACGTGGCGCAGGGGCCAGTCGTCTTATCACGGCCGCGAAGATGCGATGTACAGCTTTCTGTTATGTGATTAAGTAGAGGCGTGTATTGCATGGCATTTTTATTCCAGACCGCCTTGTTTGGCTGGCCAAATTTCTTTTTCTTCTTTTTTT
>JH792568.1:39259-64960 GCA_000291705.1 Sphaerulina populicola P02.02b | reverse complement strand
TTTTCTTCTTTTTTTGTTTTTATTATTCCTCTTCTACGGCGAAAATATACCCGAGCTGCATCGAGCCGGCAATCTGACGACGAGTCCAGGACAACAATTACTTGAAGAAAGATCCCAGCTCCGCCGAGCACTACCTATTGCAGATACAATGCTTCCATCTCATCGACCGCACAGCTTCAATATACATAAATGAAGTCCTCGTTCAAAAGGTCCGTCACGTCCTTGAAGCCATTGTCCTCTCCAATCTCAACCTCACTCTCGGCCACGCCATCTTTACGATCGACACGCTCTGCCTTACTGAGCATGGACTGGTCCACCACGCTGATACTCTTCCCAAGAGCTTCTCGTCGGCGGGCGTGGCGCTTGTTGAGCATCGCAAGGTACAACGTGATCAGGATTCCCAACAAGCCAGTGAATACGAACAGCACGAGATTCGCCAGCAGTCCTGGGCGATACTTAGGTGCTTGGTCTACACTGTACAGTTGAGGGCCGACAATGTTTCCTGTGCACATGCCACTGAACATGACTGCAGAGGTACATTTGCGTTTGGTATCGCCTGCAGTATTCTGCACATGCCTAGCATGAAGAGTTAGCGACGAATCGTATTTCGACTGGTCGTATGCCTGAGACGTTGCTTACCATGCGTATACTAATGGCGTGATACATGCTAAACAGGAAACCAAGTAGTATCCAAAAAGAAGGACTCCCTTTTGATCACGAGGTACCGTCAGCATGATGATACAGCCGATGACTGGGAGGATCGAAACCAAGGAGATCACGAGCCCCTTCCGCTTCCACTTATTAGCCAGAGCGGCGGATCCGATGATAGCCAGCACCTGGATGACTCCGAATGGGATGTTGAAGAGGATCGCACTGAATGACGAATATCCGAAGTCCTTGACAATCAAAGATCCAAACGTTCCTATTCCACCCGAAGGAACCGAGATGGAAAAGATGAGCAGGAACCAGAGATACGTCTTCACATCGGTTCCGGTCTCCATGACATGGCTCATCTTCCAGTCGCGACTTGCGATACCCTGCTGATTGGCCCGGAGACGGCGAGTCGCAACGATCTTCTCTCGTTGCGTCAGATACTTGGCGTCCATTGGTGAGTCCGGCATCAGCCACAGGACGAGGACGCCCCAAACCACCGTCAGGAGGCCACAAAACATGAATATGATCTGATAGCGGCGTAGCGAGCTGCTATGAATGTGGCCCAAGCCAAAGGTAATCAGACTGCCGAAGATCGAAGTGACTCCATTCATCGCATTCCAGTACGAATTTCGCAGGGTTTGCTCTCGACGACGCCACCACATCTGTGTAACTACTACGCAGATGGGTGCAATGAAGGCTTCGAACGAACCGAGCAGAAATCGCAAGGCGGCCAGTGACTTGAAACCCGCGCATGCAGCCATCAACGTCTCGGCGATGCCCCAGCAAATGACCGCGCAACCAAGTACTTTACCAGTTGGTAGCTTGACCAGCAAAAATGCTACGAGGGGCTGCATGCTCAACTGCGCAAAGTACAGAATGCTTCCCAGCCATGAATACTGTTTGCCTTTGAGACCCGCTTCCTTCACCAGTCCGAAAATAGAGACGTATGACAACGAGCTTTTGTCGAGTTGTTGGAAGAAATAGGCCCCGAGGATGAGAGGCAGGACTCGCCGATCGATTCTGCGAAGGACGTGTGCTTCTTCTGCCTCATCAAACTCCACACTTCCACTGTCTGCGGCGATCAAGAACTCGACAGCTTTGTCTTTCTTGGCATCACTGGGGCTGGTGTCTGTGACGGCGATCTCTTGAAATATCGTATCCTGCTTGGACGGATCGACAACGTTCGGCGTGGTCGCCATGGTGGCCTCGTGCGTTGGAGGGCGATTGTACCTCTGGAGCGGGCGACTGACATGATCACACGGAGCTTTAAGAGACCCTATTATTATTATGTCTGTCAGCGAGGTGGTTGGCCCCTGTTCCTTGTTCACCAGGCTGTAGAACTTTAGAAGAGATGCGGAGAAGTTCGAACTAGCAACCAACCCCAGACTTCAATTTGATATGCCGACTGCTTACCGATACCCAAATGCTGCAGCGGTTGCTAACGTTGCTTGGGCTTGTCTCTTGAAGTTAATCCGCTTCGCTGCTTTCTAGCCCGAGCACTTGGGGGTCACTACTGATGACTGTACAACAGGCCTGCTATACTCTCGCTACATCACCCGACGAACACGGATCATCATTTATTTGTGTTCCAGAAGACTGACTAGTCTTGACTGAAGGTCGCTCATTTCTTGCGCTACGGTACAAAAGCAACACGTCGTCTCTGAAGAAGAGGTCAGTCACATCAAAGCTCTCTGGCTAAAAACTTGGCCACCATTGTCCTCACGGATCCGCAGATCGAGCAATGGGTTCAGCAGAGAGGAAGAGGCGATATGCCCTCATTGGCACTGGAGGTCGTGCTTCCTTTTACTATCTCAGCATTGCCACCACCTATGGCACCACAGCTGAGCTGGTAGCTTTTCTGGACACGAACCAGACGCGAATGCAGTACGCCAATACTCGATTAGCCCAGGTCTCACATCACCCCCTTCCGACCTATTTGCCGAGCGACTTCAAGCGGATGGTAGAGGAAACGAAACCGGACGAGCTCATCATTACCACGATCGATAGCACGCATTGCCACTACATCCAACTGGCACACTCTCACGGACTCGACGTGATCACGGAGAAGCCCATGACGATTGACATTCCCTCCATCGAAAGAATCTTCTCCTCGGTCGAGAGCACGCAACGCCGCGTTCGCGTCACCTTCAACTACCGATACGCTCCCCACAACACCGCCGTCTGGCAAACGTTGCAATCCGGCGCCATCGGAGCCGTGCACGCCATCCACTTCGAATGGATGCTCAACACCTCTCACGGAGCAGACTACTTCCGACGCTGGCACCGCGACCGCGCCAACAGCGGCACCTTGCTCGTCCACAAATCCACGCACCATTTCGATCTCGTCAACTACTGGCTCCAATCCCGCCCTCAAACCGTCTTTGCGATGGGATCTCTCCAATTCTACGGCCAACACAACGCTGCCAAACGCGGCATCACGAACTTTTATCCTCGTGCGCACGGCGAGGAATCCGCTCGAGAAGATCCTTTTGCGTTGGATTTGGCTGCCAATCCTACACTGAAAGCACTCTATCTCGACGCGGAGCACGAAGATGGATATTTTCGCGACCAGAGCGTATTTGGCCAGGGGATCAATATCGATGATACCATGAGTGTTCTCGTGCGGTATCGCAGTGGTGCACAGTTGACATATAGTCTAACCGCTTACTCACCCCTCGAAGGATTCCGCGTGAGTTTTACGGGGAGTAAAGGCAGGTTGGATTTAGAGGTGATTGAAAGGAGTTATATTAATTCTGGTGGCGAGCAAAGTCTGGAAGGAGCATTGGAATCGAGATTGTTGATTTTGCGACCGCAGTTTGGGAAACCGGAGGAAATTGCTATTCCGGAGGCCGCGGGGGGCCATGGAGGTGGTGATCCGGAGTTGTTGAATGATATTTTCGGGACTCCCGGAGAGGATGTGTATCGGAGGCGTGCGTCGCATGTGGAGGGGGCGTTGTCGATTTTGACGGGTATTGCGGCGACGAAGTCGATTGAGACGGGCTTGCCGGTGGATGTGGATAGTTTGATAGAAGTGTAGAGAGAGAGAGAGAGGTCAGAATCGGTCTGTAAAGTAAACGTCCGTCTCTGACATGGCACAGTTGATATCTGGTGGGATCCCATCGATAGCGGAGCAGATTCTTTGGAAATGCATCGGCATCCACTTGTTGTATACGCTCGTTGTGAACTTGTATGCGGTCCATTTCTCTTTACCATCTAGTTCTGTAAAGTCGAATGTACGAATTGGGTAGCGGTAGTACTTCGTCTCCCGCTGATCGACCTCAGCGTAATGCCCATAAATCCTGACAGAACAGTAGTCGTGCGAGATAGAAAAGGCGAGGATCTCTCGGTGCAGCTCTTTCTCGCGTTTAACAGCTCTGAATAGCTCTACTACAGCTCGTACTGCGATAGTTATACTATAGGCATTCTGGCGGTCCGCGATATCGAGGGCTCCAGCGCCGCTCTTCACCTCACATGTCAGAAAGGGGAAGTACATATAACATGTAGCCATACAATAAGATGGGTCCATAAAGTCGCCCAGAACAGGCTGCATCCGGTCAAGCTGCGCCTGGGTAAAGGCCTCCCTTCGGAAGCCGACTGCGTAGGCTGGCTGCGGCCGCTTCTTGGTTAATGGTATAGAGTTGAGCCAGCCCTCATTCACGCTCTCAATCAGGCATTGGAGGTTTGTGGCGCCAGACGTAGCCAACGTCTCAGCGGACGGGACGATTAGTCGGGAGATGTCTTGCACTATTCTTGCTTCGTTCCGGTCCCGAATCTTCCTACAGAACTGCTCGAAACGATCGTCCTGGAACATGGAATCTGTAGGTACCTTAGCGTCTTCGTTGTCTAGGAGACGCCGACATTCACGTTTGCTAGTATCAGTGATTCCGAGCTCGGACTTGGCCATAAAACTGCCTTTGGTAGCTAGTAGGATTTGGTAACGGAGATCGTTGTATTCCACGCTTTTCTCCTCTCTTAGCTTTCCATCGCTTAGGGTACTGGTACTAGGAGTTACCGAGCCAGCCTCCGAGCTTTTCCTGCTGCTCGAGCTCGTTGACCTCTTTCGCGCGAGTATGTTGGCCATGATGTCGCGCGCCTTAAGAGACTTACGAGACCACCGGTGGTACTGGCTCCAATATGCTATAGGTTCTAGATCATCCTCGCTCGTGCTCCTCTCCTGCTCAGTGCAGTTGACCTTCACCATCTTGCGACGCTGTGCCACACGCTCGTCCTGCAAGTTCTCGTCCTGTAGGCTCTCGTCCTGGATATTCTCGTCCTGTAGGTCCTCGCCTAGTGGGTTCTCTTCCTTTAGATTCTTGTCCTGTAGGTCCTCGCCCCGTAGGTCCTCGCCCCGTAGGTCCTCGCCCCGTAGGTCCTCTTCCTGTAGAATCTTGTCCTGATTGGTGCGTGTCCACTTCCGAAGCAGGGCTGATTGTGGGCTACTCTCCTGACGTGTCTCTTCCAAGCACGCACGCTTCTCCCCTCGCTCGCTGTCAACTGATCGAGGTCTCTTCACTCCAGTGCTTCGTGGCCCTGTATTCGGCTCGTGCGCAGCCGAACGTGACGCATCCAATGGTGTAGTCCTTCTCTTAACAAACTCAGGGTGACGTGCCAGCCACCGTGACGCCCACATATGACTCACTGTGGGTGGCGGGTCGCTACCAATGTGAGAGCGTGCGAGAATCGAGTTCGCCGATACCGTAAGTAACCTGAGCCCGATCTCGTCACAAGTTTCGAGATATCGAATCAGTGCCCCCTCCTGCGTATCATTGAGCTTGCGGTTCGCCGCTACACGCGTGCTCTTACTCCCAATACCCATAATTCGGTTCCGGAGACGTTGATAGTGGACATTGAATAATCTAGCAACCTTAGTCATCGGTAGGTGGTCTGGGTTATTGGCCATCCATTCCATCGCTTCTGCGATACGTCCTTCTTCTTCTACGTAGGTTGCCATATTGATTCACCGCGGAATGCACGAAAGAACACGTAGTGGAGTGGGTGGGTATGATTGTTGATACTGATTATCACTCAGGAGTTATTCCCCCTGAGACGTGCACCCCCCCTTGCGGGGGTGCCCTATCAAGGGTGCCACGGATATATATCTTCTATACCTACATACAGTACCTACCTTGTCGCAAGATGACGGCCACTGACTTTGATAACTCAGAAGAGAGTCTGCCCTAAGAGATTTGCGTGTCTTGAAAGTTACCTATATAGGTATCTACAGGATTTAGGGGTCTTGCTGGTTTTCCATGCACATGTATGAGTACCTCATCCGAACGGGAACATGCCGGTGCACAGATCTTGATCCAACAGAGAATTCACCAGGGAGCATTTCACGCTATTCTGTTCGAAGTGATAGGCTCAGGTTGCTCAATCCTTCGGGAGTCCCTCACTGACGACGATGACAATGATGTCTACCGATGAAACAGCAGCACCAGCAGCAACTTAACATTTAGAACCATTCTCCAAAATGAACGGCGCCATAATACATTGCCTGATTGCTCTGTTCAGACCAGGTTCTTGTGATTTCCGAGGCCACATGCTCGACTGGTCAGGACACGCGCCGAGATTCCTTTCCAATCTGTAGCGTAGACTGCTTTCTGTGTGAGCAACGTGCGAGGACGGACCAGAAATTGGCGAGTTTTCAAGTTCAGTCCTTGGCAGAATATGTGACTGGATACGTAGGTACATAGGTACCTTAGGTAGTCACAAACTTTCCAAAGCCTACCATCTTGAACGCAGTGTCTGACCTTCTGTAGCCGCCCACTGAGCTTCCGCAATTGCCTGCCCGGGTCAAGTCTCGATGATTATGCTGGGCCGTACATGCGGCTGAGGAGATGAAGAGGAGCTCGGGACTGCAACAAGGACTGAAGGTATACACTACCTCGTACAGGACTGGAGTCGGTATCGGCATGGCGTTCGTGGCTGGTGTCGGGATCATTCGGAAGAGAGGAGTTGTATTGATAACGCAGCCAGCGGGAGCAATCATCCTGCCAATGCTCTCCAGGCTGATCAAAATGACGAGATGTTACCCCATCCGGCTGTATCGTACAGTTTGTATCGTATATTCCGGTCCATGCATCGTCTTCGCCATGCTCTTTCTACCCCATGCTCCATCGCTATGCTGTGATCATGCCATCGTCTGGAGCGAGGCGACAAACTTCACCCAAAATATGCACATCAACTGAATCGATCCCCCTTCCGACTCCGAAACGGCTCTTTCGCCTCATATCTGCTTTCATGATTGTCCACGTGTCCGGTTGGCGCAGGATCATTCCCGCCTTCTACACTGGGACTGGGCCGATCGCTCGGTGATATCCTATCCCCTGGGGCAGTGCTACTCAGAGCCTTGTTGCGCATGACTTGTTCCTGCGCTCGTAATCGCTCGGCCTGCTGTCTGGATTTCTCGATCGCTGCGGCTCGTTCGTCTCGGTCCTTGTTAATCTGTCGTTTGGCGAAATAGTAAGAGCCACCGCCAGCGACGACCAATGCTCCCCAGCCATAGAATGTGGAGCGGATCTATTCGGATTTAGTGGTGAATGCAGTGAAGGAAGAGGCGCGATCATACTGTGTTCATGGTTGCAAGGCGAAGCGCAACGAGATGACAGACGACTCGAAGTGGTTTCTGAATCGAATCTGACGTCGTATGTAGGTAGGCAGAGGCAGTGGGATGCTGAAGATGTAGGAGAACATGTAGCGGATGATGGTCGCCGGCCTTCTCGCCGACTCTGGAAGTGAGCGCGGCATTGCCCTAGCTTCGCCGATATAAGGTTTCTCGGTAAGCATGTGACTAGTGGCTAGTGGCTAGTGCACATCCCCGTGGCTGTCGGGAGGGCCTAAGGCTGAGGCGGCCCTTGTCCTGCACTCTTCCACTTCTCCCCCCTCCACCAGCATCGCGGCGACGTCTGTGTCTGTACTACCAGCGCCCACCACACAATACCTACGATGCCGCCGAAGCGTAAGGCCACGGCCGCAGATGGACGAGCGAAAAAGAGAGTCGCCTCTGGTGCGGGCACGCCGGTTTCCCTGGTCAGCGACGATGACTACGATGAGAGCGACGATTTTGATGAGGAGATGGAGCGACAGGCAGCGCCCGAATATGACAGTGAGTGGCCATCATGCACCTCCCGCTGTCTGCTTGTATTCGGCTGCTGATGGTGTGAAATGCAGAGGTTGTCAAGAGATACCAGCCTGCCACATACCAGAAACCTACCACTGCTGCCTCCTCGCACGGCGACGTCGCAAGTCACCTGTTCAAGGCTGGGCGCGACTTCTTCAATGAACCGCTGAAGCCAGATCATCATTTGCGCCCATTATGGATCGAACCGAAGAACGGAAAAGTAGTCCTCGAGACGTTTGCGCCTAACTTCAAGCAGGCCCAGAACTTTCTGATCAACATTGCCGAGCCGCAAAGTCGGACGACGAACATGCACGAGTATACCATCAGTCCCCACAGTTTGTTCGCCGCTGTATCTGTAGGCCTGACCGAAAAAGACATTATCCGTGATCTTGAGCTCTTCTCGAAGACGAAAGTGCCCGCGAATATCATTGACTTCGTCCACGAGGTGACGCAATCGTTTGGTAAGGTAAGGCTAGTGCTCAAGCACAACAAGTACTTCATCGAGAGCAACGATGCGTTGGTGCTTCAAACGCTGTTGCGTGACCCCATTATCGCTGGAACTCGCGTCGAAGAGACAGAAGAGCTAGTTACGGAAAAGGCGGCGCAAAAACGGGATCTCATCATCTCAGGCACAGCCGAAGCAAGAGCAGACAGAGAAGCATTAGCACAGGCTGCTACAGTACAGAAGCGGGGTGATGATGACGAGTCGGACGAAGAGTTTGGTGGCCGTGAAGCCGAGAAGACTATGACTGAGTTTCTGCGTGAGGAAGAAGACGACGAAGACACAGATTTGGTGCACTCCTTTGAAATCGACGGAAACAAAATCCAGCTAGTGCAGGAGCACTGCAACGTTCGTCTCAATTTGCCACTCACCGAAGAATACGACTTCCGGGCAGACGACATCAACGCGACTCTCGATATCGATCTACGGCCAAATGTGCAGATCAGATATTACCAGGAGCACGCCCTCAGCAAGATGTTCGGCAATGGACGAGCCAGAAGTGGTATTATTGTCCTTCCTTGTGGTGCTGGCAAGACTTTAGTCGGCATCACAGCAGCCTGCACGGTCAAGAAGAGCGCGATCGTCCTCTGCACGTCTGCCATGAGTGCAGTGCAATGGAAGGAGGAGTTCAAGAAGTGGTCTAATATCAATCCGGACGACATCGCAATCTTTACCAGTGGTGAGAAGGACATTCTGAATTTGTCCAAGAAGGCCGGTGTGATCATATGCACCTACAGTATGGTGACACAAAACACTCGACGCGCACACGACAGCAAAAAAGTCATGGACTTCATCACGTCTCGAGAGTGGGGTCTCATGGTTCTCGACGAAGTGCATGTCGTCCCCGCTGAGATGTTCCGACGAGTGACGGAACGTATCAAGACGCACGCGAAGCTTGGTCTCACTGCGACATTGCTGCGAGAAGATGACAAGATCAAGGATCTCAACTTTCTGATTGGGCCCAAACTGTACGAAGCCAACTGGCTGCAGCTCAGCGAAGAGGGCCACATTGCACGCGTTCAGTGCGCAGAAGTTTGGTGTCCCATGACGACCGAGTTCTACAAGGAGTATCTCGATGCCAAAACCACGAACAAGCGCAGTTTGCTTTCGACAATGAATCCTCGCAAATACCAAGCATGCCAATTCCTGATTGACTTCCACGAGAAGCGAGGTGACAAGGTCATCGTCTTTTCCGACAATGTCTATGCGCTGCAGAAATATGCCACCGGACTGACCAAGCCGTACATCTACGGAGATACATCGCAACGAGAGCGAGAAATCGTGCTCCAGAACTTTCAACAAAACGATGCTGTTTCTTCCATTTTTCTTTCCAAGATTGGTGACACCTCCCTCGATCTGCCGGAAGCGACTTGCCTCATTCAAATATCATCCCACTACGGCTCTCGACGTCAGGAAGCACAGCGCCTGGGGCGTATTCTCCGAGCAAAGCGCCGCAACGACGAGGGGTTCAACGCATTTTTCTACTCCTTAGTCAGCAAAGACACCAACGAAATGTACTACTCATCCAAGCGGCAAGCCTTCCTGGTCGATCAAGGCTACGCGTTCAAGGTCATCACGCATCTCAACGGCATTGAAAAGATGCCTAACCTGGCGTTCAATACACAGCAGGAAAGGATGACGTTGCTGACTGACGTCCTCCTGCAGTCTGAGACTGCTGGTGATGTGGAAGACATCCAGGATGACCTGTTCAGTGACCGGAATGTGGCTCGATCCAAGAAGAAGGGCAGTGGAGTCCGGAGGCAGGCCGGTACTTTGTCCTCGCTTGCTGGAGCTGACAACATGGCGTACATGGAGCATGAGAGGGGCAAGAACCCCAACAAAGCTCTTGCGAAGCCAAGGAACCAGTTCTTCAAAAAGAACGCTGCGGCAGCGCAGCGCAGAGCTAAAGCCCAGAAAGAATTCAACAATTATGACGATTAGACATGGGGTTTCAGCAGCACCTCTACAGACCGTCATGGACAGGCGTATGGCCACAAGCAGTTCTTTTCCTTCACAGTTTTCGTTCCGCCTCACTGAGGTGGGCGCCAGATAACGACACACATGATCTGATTAAGCGATTTCTGCCACATTTGGTAGTATACATGTACCTACCTATACGAAAGGCTTTATGTATCTTTCGTATCGAGTACAACAACGTCAGCAGCGTCTTTGTATGCGGTATTAGTAAGCGAACCATCGATGCCTTTGTCCCGAATCCGATGCATTTTGCCTCGTTCCGCACTTTTTCCTTCCGACGCACGGCACGCTTCCCTTCTTCCACAGCCTCGCCATGCCATGTATACCTACATGTATGCTTAGTGTTGGCCAAGCATGAATTCACGATGACGGACGAGACCAGTGACGCCGACGGAAGAAGCACGCCACACGCTCCGCGGCCGGAGAAGCGGCGACGGCGACGCATTGAACGTGTGGTCGCGGCATGTGATCTCTGCAAAGCACGGAAGGTGAAGTGTGATGGCGAGCTTCCGTGTGCGTACTGCCAGCGGAAGAAACGTGCTGATTCTTGCATCTTCACTGCCCCGAAGCAAAGGTCACATGCAAAATCAGCAGGCAACACGCCGACTGTGACCGGACCGCACCAGAGCTTCATTGGACCTCTCCGACGACATGCCTCGTCGTCTGGGCAAGCAGCCTCGTCGGCGCATGCAGACGAGCCCGATGGCTGTGATGCGAGCACGACGGATGTTGCCCGCAGGAGACGAACGTACAGTGCTGGTGCTGCTGAACGCAGGCCGCGGACTCAAGATGGCGTGGGCGACTTTGGCGCTTCGCTCTCACCTCCGAACAGTCGCGAGGACCATCAGAATGACACGGCTGTTCCATTAGAAGGTCGCATTCTTCGGGATGCCCAGGGCAAAGTCATCTTCATTGGCGATTGCGCGCCTCTTTCGTTCTTACAAACCGTGAGACACCTGATAGCATCCGAGGTGGACGTCGAAGGCCTGGCAGTGGCTGCATCCCGTGACTCGATCATCGAGGTAGCCAAGACCAAAAAGGCAGATGGTCCTACGAGTCTCCCTATAGACGTGCGCGATATGGAATTGCTGGTCGGGGAGTACGTCGTTGCAGTTAGTGGTCTGGCAGACCTCTTCGAGCATACACAGCTGCTGCACGAAGTGAAGGCGTGGGCTAGTGGCTTCACATCACACCAGAATGGTACGTTGATGCAGCGCCTAGTCCACAAACATGATCGACAATGTGACGACTTCGCGTACTTGAGTCTCGCAAAGGCTAACTGGCGTTCAGGCACATCTGCTGTACACTATCTCATCCTCGCCATCGGCGCACAGGAAAGTAACGAGGTTCAAGCAGAAGCTTGGTTTGAGCATGCCAAAGATGTGCTGCTCAAACACCTCACTACCAGTATGACCCTCTCTACGGTACAAGGTTTCACTCTTGTTGCTGTCTATATGCTTCGCGCATTCCAGCCCAACGGCGCGTACCTGTACTTCTCACTCGCCGCAAGAACAGTAAGTAGAATATCATTGGGAGCCATCCTGTGTCTCTCATCAACGTCTGAGCGACGTTTTCAGCAGCAACGTGCTATGAAAACTGTTCAAACGTGAGAAGATATTACTTACATGCAATTCGTACCTCCTAGGCATACGCCATTGGCCTGCACCGCACAGAGGTCAATGCTACTTATGGTGCAGCTGTTCGAGACACCAGAGATCGAATCTGGAAAAGCTTGCGAATTGTGGACATGCTCATCAGTAATTTGCTGGGGAGACCTCCATCAACCTCGGACGTGGATTGCACAGTCAAATATGTCACGCACGGCGTAGCTGAAGTCTCCTTTGGACATTCACTGCACATCATTGATGCAAGCGTACAGATCTTCATGATCATCGAACGTGTGGTGGTCGAGGTATATTCGCGAAAACGAATATCACTTCGCATCGCGAGCTATGTCTCGCATCAGCTCAAAGGGTGGGCATCGATCTGGCTGCGCTTCTTATCAGACAGAACCGCGGCATCGGCATCCTCGACTGGTAAGTTCTTGCAGTGCATCATCCCTTTTACCCTTTGTCTCGTCAAGCTCAATCGAAAGGTCCGACAAGCGTGATAGACCGACACTGCTGAGGCACGTACGCTTCCAGAATGCTTGCTTACCTTGAGCATTTTCAGGTGTAGGCGATCAAGATAGGTTTTCTCGGGAAGTCGTCGTTGGCGCCTGCTCGACATTATGTTCGTACTACTATGGCATCATGTTACTCACCAGGCCGTTCTTGATTTACGAGCTATACGAGTACATGGGCGCACCACTTAAGGCGCCGGGCACACACAACGAACACCAGGAGAAGCGCAAATATGCCGATGCCGCTCTTGATGCCGCTACGTCCTTTGTCGAGACGTTACAGGCTGTTCTCAAGTCGAATCATATGCCACAAAGGATGCCACTGGTGGTGTAAGTATGAGATGCCCACTGTCAGTCACAGCACTGACTCGTTGCAGATCCTGGCTTTTCACCACCTCACTTGTGCTCGCTGTTGGCATACTGGGACGTTCGGGTACGGCTTTTGAAGATCACTGCCGAGCCTCAATAACATGTCTGGACTATTTTGCAGAAGTTGATCCACATGCCCGGCAGTACTCCCTTGTGGTTCAGGCATTACTCAAGACTACGACGACCCATATCAAGGCTCGGGAACTTCGTCTTCGCAGCCAGAGAAAGCAAGCATCATCACAGTTGTTCGGCTTACTGCCCCTCGACCATGAGACACCAGAAACACAGCAATCGCAGCTCGAACAGGATGCACCAGATGCTCTCGATCGTCGCTCTTCTACTACTGGTGCTCTCGAGTAAGTCACCCATGTCTACCATGTCTACCCCGTCTTCTGGTCGTATGATCATGTCTCAGGGCACGACGTTACAGCATAGAGTTAGAAGTCAAAAGGAAGACCAGCTATCTTCATCAGTATTGTGATTTGAAGAGTCATTTGCTGACGTGCTATAGACACTCTAATGGACAGGATGCTTCGACTGAAACGGCGATACCTGACTGGACCATCTATGATGCCGACTTCTTCGGCCTGCCCTGGCTCAACGAGAGCGATCAAGGCTTGCAAGACTTTCTGCAGCCTGGACGCCATACCTTGGACGGCGAGAATCTGGCCGATATACCTCTGTTTCCCATGTATGATCAGATGGGCGAAAATTTCATGTGATCGAAACAGCGGCGCCTCGAAACCCAGGGGCGGCAACTGCGCAGCGCTAGCCCCGGTGGGATGTCTTGTTGGCCAGTGAAGCTTCCGTAGCGGTGTATGATGCTCTATGGCCTCGCTGGTATCACCTGGTGACTGTCGCCTCGCTGGTCTCGTCCCTCGAAGTCCTCAAGAATGGGATCAGCTTTGTCCCTCCCGTACCCACCAAGTCTTTCGTCATCGGCTCTGCAGATGCTAGCGTTGTCGATGTCGAAGCGATATCTCGTCGGATAATGCAGCTTTCTGGCTTCGGCTGGCGACTTGGTATAATAATGTATCTGGTTACCAAGGCAATGTGTATATTACGAAACTCGCTCAAACTCGAGACTGCTTCATTATACGCACGGACCAAATCACTGTTCCCTCGCGACTCGTCCAGCCCGTTGACGTAGTCGCGAATGTTGGCAATGCTCTCGATATCGTCCAGAAAGCGCGCATGTGGCCCCGGCATGTATCGTCGCATCTCGTCATGGAAACCATTGCATCGGTCGTGGTTGATCTGCAGTACCGCATCGAAGAACTGGAGCAGGGAGCTCTGTCCATTACTTCCTCCGCGGTACTTTCTCCACGACCCTTCTCCTTCGCCTTCATCATAAAAGACCCCATTGGGCAGACCGGCCGTTTCCATGTTCATGCTCCCCGCCAGAAAGGGACGAATATGGTGGTAGAAGACCTGTGGATGACATCGATCATCCATGCGCTCGAGCAGTTTTCCAATGTCATTCATACTCTGTTTGAAGTACGTCAAACTTTCCACAATGGTCGCATTATCCTTGCGCTCGACTGCTTCCATGGCTGCCAGCATGGCGCGAATGAGTGGTCCCGCACGCGCTTCCATGGCATTCGAGATGATGAGAAACCACGATTCATCTTCTGTCCCCGTTGCGGTATGCAGTGCGACCAGATTACTCGGTTCCGTGAGATCGATGGTTCGCCCGCTACATTCGTTCAATGGTCGCCAATTCCACAAGTTCAACGCCGCGTAGGTTGCGATGGGTGGGACTTGTAAATGTTCGGCCGTGGCGAGAAATGGAATCGAAATTTGTGGTGGGAGACGCTAGAGAGATGTGTGTGCTGTCAGAAAAACGAAAAAAATTCTTCTTCTTCTTTTTTTTTGGTCTGACTCATTACCTACCTCCTCTGGCTCCGGTCCCGCCCAAATGTACGCCTGCGCTACCACGGCCAACAACGAATACGCCCGCTGCCATTCTGCTTCCGACGCGAGATGTTCGGTTGAGAGAATCGGAATGGTCTTGTTGACCACTGGGCGGATTTCTTGCTGTGCAATCAAGCTCGAAATGCGCGAAATCAGATTTTCCCACGGTTGGTAGTAGGTGTGCGGAAGACGGCTGAGGGGTGTGGTTTCGGGCAGGAAGCCGTTGGAGGAGATGTTGTAGGAGGCGAGGGCGGCGGGGGAGGGGAGGAGGGGGAGGAGGGAGGGGGACATGATGTGTGGTTGGGTGGGTGGATGGGTGGATGGGTGGTGGTGGATGTTGGATGTTGTCATGCGCGAGAGAGGCAGGTGTTGGAGAGAAAGATGTGTTTTGTTTTTGCTCAGGTGTGTAGGAAGAAACAAACAGTAGGGGGTTGTTAGGTGGTTGGTTACCTTGGAGTCGGTCGGGTTATCACTGTGGAAACTAAGGTACTTCACACTGGATCCACTTTTCTTTTTCGCAAGTGAAGAGTTGTGCAATAATTCGAATTCACTCATTATCGAAAGAAAAAAAAGGGGAGGGGGGGGGCGGATGCTGGTCAGGTTCCGACGGTGGTTATATGTTCCGTCAAATGGATGTTCCGATGCTACCTCCTATACATCCGATGATTTGACCAATAATTCATCGCCGCTTTGTCGGAAGCAGATGCCCTTTATCAGCTTCCTTGTCGGTCATTCACTTCATGGTCTCATCATCATCATCATCATCGGAAGCGGAGCCAGTGAAGAGTGTGCATAAGTGAAAAGTGCCAGGGCGACGACACGTTTTCTTTTGATTCTTCTACTCATCTTACTGACCATTATCAATCATCATCCCATTTTCCACCAGTCTCGACCATCAGACACCACACCATCATGGACGCCACCCATGCCGTACACCTCCTCCGTCGAGGCGAGAAACCCGAATGGCCAGCCAATGCCGACTCTCTGGAATTTGCAAACTCCCTAGACAACCACAAAGATATCCTCCCGACTTTCCGCAACGACTTTGTCATTCCGACCAAAGCACAGCTGAAACGCAAAACTCTGGCCGACGACGACCAGACAGCGGCCATGGCATCCTCGGTCGACGATGAAGCCATCTACTTTTGCGGCAACTCGCTCGGTCTCCAGCCCAAAGCCATGTCCGAATATCTGGCTTCATATCTCAAGACCTGGGGCTCCATTGCCGTCGGCGGCCACTTCACCAACCTCGACGAGTCACCTCTCGTCGCCTATCAGGACATGGCTGCGGACTGCTCGCGGAAAATGGCACCCGTCGTCGGTGCAGCACCCGAGGAAGTCGTGGCGATGAATACGCTCACAGTCAACCTCCACCTCATGATGGCAGCATTCTACCATCCCTCCGGCACCAAAACCAAAATCTTGCACGAATGGCGCCCTTTTCCCAGCGATTGGTATGCCATCGAAAGCCAAATCGCATGGCACGGCTTGGATCCCCAACAACACATGGTCCTAGTGGAACCCGACGCCGGCAGTTATATTCTCTCCACGGAGAAAATTTGCCACAGCATCGACGAGCACGCCCACGAACTCGCTCTGATCCTTCTCCCTGGAATTCAATACTTCTCGGGCCAATTGCTCGACATCCCCACCATTACCGCGCACGCTCACAAACACGGCATCACCATCGGCTGGGATCTCGCACACGCTGCGGGAAATGTCGAACTCCACTTGCATGACTGGGACGTCGATTTCGCGTGTTGGTGTACATATAAATATATGAACGCGGGCGCCGGAGCCATCGCAGGTGCTTTTGTGCATGCCAAACACGGAGATAATAATAATAGTAGTAGTAGCAGCAGCAACGACGACGACAACGACAACAAGAAAACAACAACAACAACAACAACAAGCACCGCGTTAAAAGGTTGGTATGGGCATGACAAATCGAGCAGATTTCTCATGGACAACAAATTCGTCGCGACACCGGGCGCGCAAGGATTCCAACTCTCGAATCCTTCGATTGTGGATTTGACGTGCTTGTCGGCAGCGTTGAGTGTCTTTGAGAAAACTTCCATGGCTGCTGTACGCGACAAATCACTCTTGTTGACTGCTTATGCGGAATTTTTACTCGTGCAAATTGCGCGTCGGAATTCTACTACTTTTCTTCTTCGCCAGGGAGGGAAAGAAGAAGGAAATGAAGAAAGAATCCCACCATTCCAAATCATCACACCCTCTCATCCTCTCCACCGCGGAACTCAACTCAGCGTTCTCTTTCAGGAAGATTTGATGGAGTCTGTTTCTGCGGCGTTGGAAGCGAATGGAGTGATTTGCGATAAACGTAAACCGGGTTGTATCAGAGTGGCGCCTGTGCCGTTGTACAATACTTTTGGGGATGTGGTACGGTTCATGAGGGTTGTGGAGGGGGCGTTGAAGGGGAAGGAATATGGACAACAACAACAACAACAAGAAGAGGAGAAGGGGGAGTGATGATTGCCATGAGCAGAAAAGAGGATCTACAGGACTTGGTTACACTGATGGAATGAAAAGACACAGGTCTTTTCCTGGAACAGATATGAACTCTGTGTGTATGCTGAGACTACTCACATATATACCAACCGCCATCTCAACACAAAAAAAGACATTTACCAGTTGTTATCACCAAAGTGCTCCTGCAAATCACGAGGAGGACCCTGCTGGCTCGGATCATACTGGTCGTTCCCACCATAGTGCGAGTCATACAACTGCTCAGCCTGACGTTTAGCCTGGTGCTTGGCCTTTTCCCGATCAATATAGTCTGCTCCCTTGGTCTCGGCAAGACGATCGACTTCGCCGCCCGCGAAACCCGCAATGAGCTCTTTGGCGAATTGGTGTGAGATGGGCTTGCCTGTGTGTGTGTGTGTGTGATGAAGATTGTGAGTTGTTGGTCTGTGGAAGCCTTTTCTTTTTTTTTCTGAGGGAATCAAGTCTTCTTACCCTCTTTACGTTGGCGGTCTTCAAACATCTTCATGGCCATGAAACTGGCTCCGCCGGCGACGACTTCGTGGGAGAGCTCGGCTTTGTTGTCGTTGTTCTCGACCTGCGAGTATTGGTCACGAGCTTCGCCTGGGAGGGAGTGTGTTAGTGCTGTTCGGGGAGGGAGTGGTAATTATGTACGTACCGAATCCGAACATGATGAGGTTGGTGATGTGTGTGTGTGTGTGTGTGGTTGATGGTTTGGTGGATGAGAAGAGGAAGAAGAGGAAGAGGAGGAAGAGGAAGAAGATGAAGAAGAAGAGGAAGAAGCAGAAGAAGCAGAAGATGACGTGTGCAAAGCCGGTGAGTGACGTGAATAATGTCTCTCAACTACATGTACATGTACCTCATACGGTCATTGGAAGAACAAGCTTGGTCCTACATTGGAAGAACAAGCTTTCTGCCAAGAGTCCTGGAGAAAAGCTTGGTACACTAAAATCTTACACTTTCTTCACTTGCGGGGTGTCTCTGTCACGTGATCAGACACCCTTCCTGTTTTCCTTCTCCCTTAACTCTTCCCTCTCGTCTTCCCTCTCGTCTTCCCTCATACCGTCCATAATACGAGGACATAGTCGTGAACATGGGCCGCCTCCCTACCACCGACGACTTCCCTCCCAAGGTCCACGTCAACATCGTCCCTCGTAAGTAGTACTACATGTAGCAGTGACACATGTCGGCAAAGAGAACCACGCATTCATTCCATCTCATCATCCCTCTATCTCTATTTGAGAAAAAAAAACTCCATCAAGAACTGCTAATCACCGACCCCCCCATCATCCTTTTCTCCCTACTTGAAATAGCCCCATCCAGCGATGCCCCCATCAACGTTCTCATCCTCCTCCACGGCCTCGGAGACACCAACACCTCCTTCACCCAGCTAGCCTCCCAAATGCACCTCCCGGAAACCTGCTGCATTTCCCTCCGCGGTCCCCAACCTCTCCTAGACCTCGGCGGCTATCACTTCGGCGACGACATCCTCTTCTCTACCAACAACAATTCCACCCATGGCAGCGACGGCGACGGGGGCGGAGGCATCGACATGGACAGTGGTTTCAGCCAAATTTCCTCTTTACTCTCCCTCCTCATCCGCGACATCCTCGTTACCAAATGTCAATTCCGCCTCCGTGAGATTTTCCTCTTTGGATTCGGACAAGGCGGAATGGCAGCTTTGAGTACCGCTGTCGCCATCGATGGAGCACACGTGGCCAAAGACCCTCTGCTTGTGGAATTGGGAGGTGTGATTTGCATTGGAGCGGGTCTGGCGGCGGAAACTCCGGCGGAATTGGACCCGAAATGTCGGACGCCCGTGTTGGTGTGTGCGGGCTCGGCGGATGGGGGATCGGTGGTGACGAGGGGGGTGGAGGAGAAGTTGCGGAGAGTGTTTGGGTTTGTGGAGGTGAGGAGGATGAGGAGGGAGGGAGATGGGATGCCTCGGGATCGCGAGGAGATGTTGCCGATTATGCAGTTTTTTGCGAGAAGGTTGAGGAGTGTGAAAGGGGTGCCGGAGGGGGTGGTGGAGTTGTCTTGATGGAAGTTGAATAGATTGTTTTAATTCCACTGTCTATCTAGGTCTCTAGGTAGACATAGGTACCTCCTCTCTCCCTCCCAACAAATGTTACACTCTGCTTTCATCTTTCCGCGAGAGGGCTGCATAAGGTGGGTATATCAGACTTGGTAAGTCGTGTATAAAGAAGATGGTCATATCCGGGGGTCTTGTTGTTGTTATTCACTTGGAAGGGGCAAGTCCGAAAGATGCCGAACGGAAGGTTATTCACTTGAAAGGGACAAGTCCGAAAGATGCCGAACGGAAGAACTGCGGCACTCTTACCTCCTAGATATCTCGGACTCATCTCCACCAAGTGATTATCATCATCATCATCATGTCGTCTCAGCAAATGCAAGGGAGAGTACTCTAGAAGAAAGAAACATTAAGCATACTAAGAGCCATGATAGCGCTAGTACACGAGTACAGTAGCACCACCACCACCACCACCAACACTACTACTACTACTACTACTCCTACTCCCCTAGACTCCTACTACCACTACATGCCCAAACATGGCCGTCAATCCCGCCTCCACACCCGCCAACATGGCCTTGGACGCGCACACCGAGCCCTACATCAACATCAACAGCGACATCCATTCCTCCCAACCCACCATCCACGTCACCAAACGCCACGACCGCAGCACCCTGATGATGCTCCTGCAATTGCTCATCAAACCCTTTGCCGCGCAATTAGTCTCCAACGATACCGTCTTCCCCGCCGGCTCTCCCCAACTCACGCCGCACAAACGCGCGACGAAACGTTGTCGGGTGCAGGAGAGAATGGTCGAAGAGATTTATTTGTATGATATTGTGCCGACGGTGGGGAAGGAGGAGAAGAAGGGGGAGAAGAAGAAGGGGGAGGAGAAGCAGGAGGAGGAGAAGCAGGAGGAGGAGGAGGAGAATGAGGAGGAGAAGAAGAAGGAAAAGGAGAAGAAGAATCAGATGAATCAGAAGAAGAGACGAGTATACTATTACTCTGGTGGGGGATGGCAATCGCCTGCCAACAGCGAACATTGGTTCTTTGTGTCAGAGTTGGCGAAACAGTTACATCCTCACGGTTATACTGTCACGCTAGTTTCCTACCCCTTGGCTCCCAATAGTGCCGCTCCGACATCGTTTCCCGCCATCATGCGGCAGTATCGAGCCTTGATGGAATTAGCAGAGGAGGAAGACGAGGAAGTGATTTTAGCCGGGGATTCTGCGGGCGGAAATATCGTTCTGGCAGTGTTGATTCAGGCATTGACGGAAGATGAACGCGATGGGATCGAGAGACCGACGTGTACCAGTGTCATGGCGATTTCCCCTTCGACGGATTTGACCCGGTCGAATGCGGATATGCATAGTATCGCCAAGAAGGATCCGATCCTGCGAATACCGTTTGTGATTGATACGGCGAAGAAATGGTGTGGGGAATGGAGTCCCCAGGACGTCCGAGTCAGTCCGCTCTACGCGGATTTGCAGTGTATACGAAAACGAGGCGTCAAAGTGCATGGCGTGGTGGGAAGATATGATATCCTGAGTCCAGATGCCATTTTATTTCGAGAGAAATGCAGCCAAGCGCGGATTCAGGGCGAGTGGCTGGACTGGGATAAACAGATTCATGTGTTCCCGTTAATCTTTCGATATGGACTGCGTGAGGGTCACGCTGGCAAGGATTGGGTCTTGGATGTTCTGAGGAGAACGTGATGGAATGGAAAGGAATGGAATGGGATGTTACTCGTCTCTTCTGGCGCTCTGACTACCGGGTACCTACTCATCAAAAACACTACACGGCACTGCAGCTTACTACAAACCTCAACTTACTCTCGAGGGGACATTGTACTGCGACACAGATAGTCGTCGAGGTCAAAGTCCGACACAGCCGCCACGCCACGAACTTCTCCGGTTCCAGGAAAACGACGGAGTTGTTGGCTGCTATGGGCTTGACTGATCTGCGTTGGACTGGCAGAGGGGATGAGTCCTGTATTAGCGTCAACACCGGCGCACGCTGCTGCTTGTGCCGCTGCTTTACGCTTCGCGTGCTCTGTGTCCACATACATTGCATCTGGCCACATGTCGTCAGGAAGTCGACCGCCGTTGGCATACCACTCCCTCAGCTCGGCCTTGATCCGAGTAGACAGTGAGTGCAAGCTGCCGGCAACCGGGCGTTTCTCCGGATCATGCGCAAGGCACGCTTTCAAGAGATTGCGAATCTCGACATCATTCTTCAGATTGGTCTTCAGAATATCGGCATCAATGTCGTCGTCCCTCTCGGCGTCGTAGTTGTCTAAGAAGATTAGAGCAAACAGCGAAACTCCAAATGCATAGAAATCTCCCGCTTTCGAACACACGTCTGGCAACTGACCGTAATTATCCACATAATATGGCACTCGAGCAGCGCACAGCTCATCAATTTTCACTATCTCCGGTGCTTTGAACCCCGGTGTTCCCACCACGCCGTTATTCGTCGCAGGTGTACACGCGAGACCAAAGTCGGCCAGTTTAATCTGCGGCAACCCAGGCATGGTCGTGTCAGCAGCAGTCAAGAAAATATTCAACGGCTTGATATCTCGATGCAGAATGACAGGTTGTCGATGACTGACGCTCACGACCGTATCCGAGCGCGCGTCGTGAGAAACGGCACCTTCGTGTAAGAAGGCGAGAGCGTCAATCATGCTGGACACGAAGTGCAGAATAAACGCGCGGGGGATATACTCGTGTCGTGGCTTGGTTTCGCAAAAATGCGCGATCAGGTTGTGGACATCTCCCAGTTCGGCAAATGGGGTCACGATGTCGTGTGTGCGTCGTCGGCTGCTGCTGCTGCGCTGGGAGGTGTTGTTTTTCTTCTTCTTGTTGTTATTGTTGTTGTTGTACGTGTAGCCATCGAGTGTAGCGGCAATTTCGATAATGTTGGGATGATGTTGAATTTTCTGCAGGATGGCGGCTTCGTGTGGTATATGTACTTTTTCCCCCTTTCTGGAAGGTGATGATGATGATGCTGGGACCTGTTTAATGACAAATTTCTCGCCCGTCTCGCGATGTTGCACGAGATGCACGGGGCCTTCGGAGCAGTACATGAGCGTGCGAATGTGCAAGTATGTGTGCGAGAAACTGTGTGTGAGAACCGGCGGCGGTGGCGGCGGCGGGAGGGATGACGAGGGGGACATAATGGTGAGTGAAGTCAACATGGAGGAGGACGCATACGAAGAAGAAGAAGAAGAAGATCCGGCGCTGAGCGAGAAGCTGAAGCTCGTCGTCGTCGTCGTCGTCTTCTGTGGTGCGTTGAGACTTTCCAGGATGGAAGTGGCATACATCGCTGCTCGTTGGACTCCGTCGAATCCGGCAAAGAGGTCGTCGGTAGTAGCGCCACAGCCAAAGCCATAACCATCATCACTACTAGCAGCAGAAGCAAGCGTTTGGCGAGAAAGTTGCTGCTGCATGTGCTCGAGGTCTTGTCGTCCAATCCTACGCCACCAGAAAAGATTCCACGGTTGTCGTCGTCGTCGTCCTCGTTGTTGCTGTTGTTGTTGTTGCATACTTGGTCTTCTTGTCCCTTTGCGTCCAAGGAGTGGTGTCGTATCCGAGTCCTGTTGCTGTTGCTGTTGCTGTTGCTGTTGCTGTGCCCGACTTCGAGACTGCCAGCATTCTCGAATCACGAGAATGATGGCAGTTGCGACGAGGACGTATAGGACGAGAAAGAGAATCATCATCTCACGTGCTGCTGTATGCTGAGAATGTCCGGACATTGGAGTTGAGAGTTGGATGGAATTGTGTGACACGGCCGGCGTGTATCGATTCACAATGTGCTTGTTCCTTTTCCTTTTTTTTTATCTTTTTAGTTCCGATGCTGGATGAATGAATGATTCAAAGCAGTGAGTGATAATGATGATGATTTCTCAACGAATGAGAGACACACTGGGCCAAAAAGAAACCCATCTCAATAACCTGGGGCTCTTCACGGAATATATACGAATGCGTCGGACAAACCCCTTGTTCAGTTCAAGTTAGTTACTGGTCTTTGTTTGTAGACGGGGCCTTTGTTGAAACTCTTTGTTTTTTTTTCATGAACAAAAAGAAAATAAGGAAAATAAGTGAATAGGTGATATGTATCAATCGTTGAAAGGACTTTTTGTTTTCCCTTTGTGCGTGTCGATTGGGACTTTGTCTTACATGGTAGGTAGGTAGGTCGGCTGGCTGGCTGGTAGGCAGTGCTGATGGTACTGGATCGATACTGGCTTCTGTAATAATGTAGGTGTTGATTGATCAGCATCTTGGGATGGAGATTTGATATCGAAATAGTGGCTAGCCTTGCCTCCCATTTCTTTCCAGGTTTTTCATGGGATATGCTGTTCACGGCCAAGACGGTTTGCAGTGACAACGATCAAAGTCTTTCACCTGATGGTTGGTCATCCGTGCAAACTCTCCGCAGACACGCCGCCCCAAGCTTCTCTTACGGTGAATACCTCGCCAGACAGGATGTTCGCTGGGCATAGCTGGCTGTTTCTCGCAGCAACCGTCCACATCAGGGCGCATCTGTCTCGAATCTCTCGCAGCATGTCTCAGACAGAGCCCCCCAGTCTGGCAGTATTTCTTTCAAATTCAAATTCAACTTCCATCTCTTCCGTTCCATTCTCTTCACACTTTCTTTGAATCACATCCCAATCCCATTCACTCTTTCTTTCTTTCTTTATCATATATACCTCTTTCACCAAACACTATATACAAAGGTTTGTTATTCCTTTGTCCTCGGGGGCGTCGTGGACAAGTGCATTGTCCCGACTCTCAAGCAGAAGAAATGTATATAAGCCAGGCCAAATGCCAGGAGATGCTGTTGTTCATCAAACACACTCACCTCTTCATTCAGACAACTTACAGAACACTCAGCTTTCCCAACTCCTCAACTTCAGCACATTTTCGTTGATCGAAAATGTCGACCCCTGAGAGCAAGCGGATTGTTTGGTGGGAACGTGGCATCGCACAGGATGCCACATCATTCACCAAGTCGAGCCTGAAGCAACGATCACATTCGCTGGCGAATGTCCAACCAGTTGCCGCTTCCTCCACGAGGCAACCCCGGCCGAAAACTGCTGTCCCGACCCGCGACCCCCGACAACCACTGACTGTTCAAAAGACCCGTCAGACAGGGCAAAGTACGACTGTCCAACAACCCGCCCCATCTGCACCAGGTTTCTTTCGCCGCGTTACAGCGACCTTTGTCCGCTCCCCTGGACCAGTGATCGGTGCCACCCCAATTGCCGTCATCCGCGAAGCAAAGGACGTGTACCAGCACAACTACTTCAAGCACCACCCCTTCCGCGACGAAATGATGATCCAAGGAAGCGAGGGCGAGGTGTATATCATCCTCAACATCAACAATGCTGAGACTTTCGCGGTCAAGCATACCAAGATGATGCCATGGTCCACCCCAACCGACATGCCGTCCGAGGCGAAGATCCTGCTCCAGCAGCTCCATGGACACGAACGCATCATTGCAGTATACGAGTCAATTCCGGATCTGAAGTGGGGCAATGAAGGTAGACATCGGATCTACATGGAACACTGCAACGCTGGCTCTCTTTTTGATCAGTATAGACACTGGATCTCGAGACTCAAGATGCCAATGCCAGAAGTGTTCCTCCTTCATGTGCTCGTGCAGGGAATGGAGGCCTTGGCCTATATTCACCATGGGCTACGGTTTGCGGGCAAAGGAACTTTTACGAGGGACAACTACCACCGGGCCATCATCCACGGCGACTTGAAAGAGCACAACATCCTGCTGACCTGGACGTTCCAACCTCTCCCTCAGTTGAAGCTTGCGGATTTTGGAGCTGCGAGGCTGGCGGGATCCATAGACGGCCGAATCCTACGGGGAACAGCCTGCTACCACGCTCCAGAGGACGTCGCGATATATGGAGATCTCAAGCCATGTGCCGCAAACGGTCGCGTGTGGCAGGAGATGGTCAATCGCCGGACCATCGCCTCGGACATTTACGCCTTTGGACTCATGATCCATATGTTCGCGTGCGGGGAGCTACGCCCAATGAAGATTGGCACCGATCCCAGCACGTTGCGCATACGCAAGGAATACGGGACGCCTGGTCTTCTGGCGCTCCTTCAAAAAATGCTTGCTGTTGATCCTGCGGATCGCGCGGTGGCATCATTTGACGGAGAGCACGGAGTCATGGGCCAGATCAACGAGATGCGAGACGCTCGCGATCGTTTGATCAGTGCCCGACAGCTTCCTGGTCCAGCAGAATGGGCGTTCCGGGCTCCCAAAGGGCACCATGCTTCGTAAGTGATGTACTCTTCTACACTCCTCCCCCTCGTCTTCACAATCCCCACGTCTCGGAAGGTGTGTTCTAGTCTTGATGTAGTGGCGGCTAATTGATCCCAGTGTGACTCCAACTGTTGGGGGTTGCAAATGCAACGATATACATATATTAATACAAAGAATTAATCTGCGCCTGACGAGAACTTTTTTCTTCCCTCTTTTTCCCATTC
>JH792568.1:24687-38814 GCA_000291705.1 Sphaerulina populicola P02.02b | reverse complement strand
AAAAGGTGCATTTTGATAGGAGGTAGTCTTAGGTTCGTTCATATCCGCGGAAGTGAAAGCGAAGGACGGAACCGGGGAAGACTGCGGAGAAGCCCCACAATTAACATGCTAGTGGATAGACCCATGCTGCCGATCGGGCCCGGGCCGTGTGGACTGGGATGGCGGGCAACTAGCTCCTACCGCCAAGGCGATATCCTGTACATACCTCCTACCTGTAGGAAGACTACTACACCGGAAGACTACCTCCTACCGCCAAGAGACTGTCGAGCATTCAGCAACGCAACTCCGTTCCTTAGACCACCATTACCCCTTTCTTCAAAATGTCATTCACTCAACAATAGATCCCGCACATCCTCCCGTCCCGTCCTGTCACTGTCATGTGCGCCCATGTCTCCCTGCCCGGCGAGGACCATCGGCTGGCACGCACTCAGTCTCTCAACGCCGACAACCGCTCCCCCGCCCAGCACCGCAACTTTCTCCCGCTCATTAACCACTCCGATGTTCTGCACACTTCCGCCGACGGCGGCGCCTCGCCCTACTCAACTCGCGGCTCGCATCTGCCTTCGCTCATCCAGTCGCGGTCCAGCGTGAATGTGAATGCGAATGCGAATCCGCTGCGCAAAGGCCCATGGATCGCCAGGAACAACTCCATCTCGGCTGCTGAGTTCGCTACCATGCGACAGCGGATAGACAGCGAGGGCAGCCTGGATGGCTTGGACATTGGCCATTCGTCGGCGGCGGGCTGGGGCGGCGGCGACAACGAGGATCGGCGCATGAGCTATGCCGCGAGCATCCTCAACACGCCTCAGGTGCGCAGTCAGCGCTTGATCGGCTCGACCAACCCCCGTTATCAGTGGGAGCAGTACTGGAAGACGGATGAGCAGCTCAAGCAGATCAAGTCCAAACCGACGCGGAAGTACTACGAGCGCAACAACTATCTGATTCAGCACTACCTGTATATCGATCGCTTGCTGGATAGCAGTCTTCCGCACGACCTCATTCAGGAATACCACTCGCCCCACGTCCGCTCTGCCATCAAGCAGGGATCGTGGCAGAAAGACCTGCCCGAGACCATTGATGAGAATGTGGACGAAGAGAATGGGCTCCCCTCGCACATCTACCACGAACGCGCCGGCTCGCAAGACAGCCTGTTTGCTGACGATGATGCCGTGCCCGACAGCCGCAGGCCACCACAGAAAATCAACAGAACCAAAGATTTGTACAATGTGAAGAAACCCAACAATAGTGCAGGTTCCAATAGGTCTCCCAGTCAGAACTACAGCGAGGGAGAGACGGAACCTCTTCTGTCCAGCGACAGCGATCTCGAGGCTCAGGAAATGCCCCCGGATCTGGAATTGCATGAAGATCATTCTTCGCAGTCACGCATTGTCACAGTCGCCATCATCGTCAACCTCATCGCCAACACCGCCCTCCTCGTCATGAAGATCATCGTCGTCGTTCTCTCCTCCTCCGTCTCCGTCCTGGCTTCGTTGGTCGACGCAGCCCTGGATTTCCTATCCACTGCCATTGTAGGCATCACCACGCGCCTCATCTCCCGGACTGATCAGTACGCATATCCTATTGGTCGCCGACGACTGGAGCCTGTGGGAGTCTTGGTCTTCTCTGTCATCATGATCACGGCCTTTATTCAGGTCATGTGGGAGGCATTATCCAGCTTGACCAATGGTGACCACGAGCCTGTCCAGCTCTCCAACTCTGCCATTGCCATCATGGCGGCCACTGTTGCCATCAAAGGCGGCTGCTGGGCCTGGTGTCGCGTCATCAAGAATAGCTCTGTCCAAGCCTTGGCACAAGACGCGAAAACGGATGTGGTCTTCAACACCTTCTCCATCATCTTCCCTTTGGTAGGATACTATGCCAACATCTGGTGGCTCGATCCGGTGGGCGGTATTGCTCTCTCTCTATACGTCATCATTAACTGGAGCCGAACCGCCCATGAGCACATTCGCAACTTGACCGGCGCTTCTGCCAGTGCTGACGAAAGAAACATCCTGCTGTACTTGACCATGAGATTTGCAAAGACCATCCAGAAGATTCAGGGTTTGCAGGCATATCACTCTGGCGACAAGCTGAACGTGGAAGTGGATATCGTGCTGGATGAAGAGATTTCCCTTCGAGATTCTCATGATCTGGGAGAATCTCTGCAGTATGTGCTGGAGAGTGTACCCAGTGGTAAGTCTTCTACTTTTGACAGTGTGAACATGTCATGTTGTACGTTGCGTTTGTTTGCTGACTGCAATTCCGTTCAGTGGATCGAGCATTCGTGCACATGGACTATGCCGACTACAACATTCCCACACACATGTTTCAAGAATCTTGAGATTTTGTAAACATGCGCTCAACAGTGAGTACATGTAACATGTCCTCTCGCTGTAAAAAAAGTTTTCATCAGAATTAGCGACAGATACAACATAGACAGAGAATGTCCTCTGTGTAAGGTCTAGATTCTTTTCTAAATGTACTTGTATGGGTTCATAATGCCATTCTGTAGACCGAGTCAGCTCGTGGATCCATTTCCTCAAAACGCAAAAAACACCCACCGGGTCATAAAGATTTTTAATCTGCTTCATCAGCTTGATCATGGTCTCGCTCCTGCTGTAGCCAATGGCTTCTTTCTTTGCCAAACCCAACCCATGCTCGGCAGAGATGCTGCCTTCTCTCTGCTGAATCCACTCAAATACCCACGGTTCCAACACTTTCTCCACCTCTTTGTCATACCTCCTCGTACATACGTTTAGATGCAAATTCGAATCTCCCATGTGCCCATATCCAATGACGTCCAGCACAGGCTTGCTATCATCTTCGGGATCCATCAGGCCACTGTCCAGAAACTTCTGCCTTGCCTCGGAGACAAGATCGTACAGCTGTGGTAGAGGTATGGACAGGTCGTACTTGTATACACCACCAAAATGTTGAGAGGCTTCGCTGACACCTTCTCGACATGCCCAGAGGTTCTGTGATTGTGTCTCGTTTTCTGCGAGGATGCCGTCTGCGACAATCTCCTCACCCATGACATGTTCGAGGAAAGCCTCGACCTTTTCGCGATCGTGCTCGGCATTGGATCCTGACGTCTCGATCAGGCAGTAGAATGGGTACTCGCCGTCCAGCGGGAGTTTGTTACCAGTAGCGCGAGTGTATATTTTCTGTGAGTTAGCGTCCATGAGCTCGAAAGCAGAGAGGATTTCTTGAAGATAGCCCTTGGCCTCCTTGTAAGCCTGCTGCACTTTCTCGTATGACTCCAGGCCGAAATACGCGACATTGACAGCAGGCGAACGCTGTGGCGTTATGATCGAAACAGCTGTGACAATGCCAATGGTGCCTTCGCCTCCAATGAACAATTGCTTCAGATCGTACCCTGTGTTGTTCTTTCGCAACTTTCCGAGATCGTCGACGATTGTGCCATCTGGCAAGACAGCTTCCAGACCAAGTACATTGCCGTGCAAGCTACCATACCGCAGCAAACGGAGACCTCCCGCATTCGTTGCAATATTGCCTCCTAGTTGGCAGGTTCCTTTGGCACCAAGATCCAGAGGGAAAATATGCCCATGCTCAGCAAGGTGATTGTCTGCAGCTTCCAGCACAACACCAGCATCGGCGACAAGAATTCCAGACACCTCATCGAACTCGCGAATCCTGTTCATTCGAGCCAAGTTGATGATGATCTCGTCGAACACGGGAACTGAGCCTCCCACCAGTCCAGTGTTGCCGCCTTGAGGATTCACAGCGATCAAGTTGTCGTTGCAGTACTTGAGGATCTTGCTGACCTCTGCTGTGGATCCTGGCTTGACCACGAGCTTCGTCTTGCCTCTGTACTTTCTCATCCAGTCTGCATTGTAGCCTTCCAGATCACTCGTGGCGTCCTGAGTGACACCATCGATGATAGCATTATCCGCGCCCAGCACCTCTTTGAAGAACTTGACATCGTCTGCATTGATCTCCTTGAAGCGGGAATCTCGTTTGATCTGTGGGTACGAGTCGGAGGTGTACTTGATCTCCTTGGTGCTGCTGACGCCAGATCGTGACTCGGGAGGGTCGTGCTCGGCATTGGAAGCGGTCGTCGTGGCCTGGGCATAACATCGAATGGACGAGGGCTGATATGCGGAACGGAGATTTGCAGGCTGCTGGAAAGCTCTGTTGGCGACTCGGATGCGCCTGAGAGCGGGCAGACATCGATTCACGGGCCCCATGTTGCGGGAGGAAGAGAGTGTGATGAGAGGAAAGAGAAGAGAAGAGAAGAGAAGAGAGGCGAGGAGGACTGGACAAGAAGCAGATGTCCGATGGAGGAGGATGGAAGCTTTCGGGAAGTTGCCGAGAGAGCAGAGCTCGACTGGGACGGGGACGCGTTTGGGCAGTCGCCTGGAGCTCACCACTAGACAGACTACTCTACTCTGCTCTACAGAAACACAGACATCATCTTGAACACACACACATTGAACCATTCACCATTCACCACCGCCAACACCAACACCAACACCAACACCACTCTCGTCTCCGTCTACACTACTACCACGCCACAACACATCATTGACCACTACCCAACATGGCATCTGGCTATGACCGTGCGCTGTCGGTCTTCTCCCCCGATGGACACGTCTTCCAGGTGGAATACGCCCTCGAGGCCGTCAAGCGAGGAACATGCGCCGTTGCTGTCAAGGGCACTGCCAAAGATGATCAGGTCGTCGTCATGGGCTGCGAGAAGAAGTCGGCCCTCAAACTGCAAGACACCCGTATCACGCCTTCCAAAATCTCCATGGTCGATAGCCACGTCTGCTTAGCCTTTGCGGGACTGAACGCAGACGCCCGAATTCTGGTCGACAAGGCGCGGTTGGAGGCACAGTCACATCGTCTGACAGTCGAAGACCCCGTCACCATTGAGTACATTACGAAATATGTGGCGGGTGTGCAGCAGCGATACACACAATCCGGAGGTGTGAGGCCGTTCGGTATCAGCACACTCATTGTGGGCTTCGACCCGGGCAGCAAAGATGCACGACTGTACCAAACAGAGCCTTCGGGAATCTACAGCGCGTGGTAAGCCTAAACAGTTCCGGACCGATCAGGGAATGGAGATACTGATTGTATGTGTAGGAAAGCAAACGCCATCGGTCGCTCCTCAAAGACTGTCCGCGAGTTCCTCGAACGCAATCACAAGGACAACATGACACGAGCTGAGACCATCGAGCTGACCATCAAATCCCTGCTGGAAGTCGTACAGACGGGAGCAAAGAACATTGAGATCGCCATCATGGCACCGGGCAAGACGGTGGAGATGCTGCCTTCAGAAGATATCGAGAAGATTGTGGAGAAGATTAACAGCGACAAGGATGCTGCCGCTGAGGCAACCGCAGGGAGACGAGGCGGTCGTGGAGGCGCTACGGGTGGTGATGCCGCGAGCGCACAAGGACCTGAGCAGGTTCTAGCCTCGCGACCGGCTGGAGATGCTCCTCCTGAATAGAGAACTGGGCGAAGAGGAGGTGACGTTCGAACGAGGTTGACGAGTATGTACAATACCGTGACGCTGCTGCTTGCTCACAGAAGCAGACACGTCCTAAATGATGATATACCAGAGATTCGGTGGGAACGATCACTATCCTCCCTTCCGGTCAGGGCAAGAGAATCATTACCTGCGTCTCCTCTTGCGCACCCTCATGCTCAGGCGAAGATAGCGGAGTCGACGATTTCTCACAGGGCAGAAGCCCGGTGATCGGCATCTCACGGTCGAGATTTCAATCGCACCCTTTTTCCATGTGATCGAAGCCGTCCATTCTGGTAATCAGAGCACCATTCGCCCTCCTCACTCTTCTTCCCTCGTGTCTGCGAGGGAAATGTCTACTGAAGACTCCTTCTCTAGTTCTTGAAGCCTGCCGTCAGTGTCGTGGTCAACATTCGCCAATGGAAGAGCTGGCTGATAGCAGGTAGAACTAGGAGGTAGTAGGTACAGGAGGGAGTATCACTACGAAGCGGCCCGTCGGCACTTGTTTCCGCCCGCCCATCCGATTGTCGAACTTCACAAAGTCCTTGAACGTGATCTGCTTTCTCTCTCTCCCTTTCACGGTACTTGGTTTCCCGCTTACAAAATGTAAACGGTACAACGTTCATACCGTACAAGCACTACGAGAACTATTTCCAGAACATGGTGCAACGCTCGGTGCCGCTCACGTTGTCTCGAACAATGTCACAGCTTCCGGCAAGCGCTGGCGATGGCGCTCGCAGGCATGTGAAACTGGTGCTGGTCGAAGGATTCTCTGCAGCCATCGTAAAACCCGAGCGCCCAGGAACAGAAACAGTGTGCCGGCGGCAATCTTCAACTCCTCGAGCCTTGGAAAGCAAGATCGCAAGGCATACCTACTTAAGTCCAGCCTCTTTTCCACCGGTGAGGAGATGTTCAGCAAGCCTCTGGTGGTATTGAATATCCCTCGCTTGCGGGGCGCCCTCTCAGTCTCGGGCGCCTCATCCGCTGCGCATAGGACTTGGCAACCGTGAGAAGTTTAGCTTCATCCCAAATCGGGCACAAGAGGCGAGCGGTATGCAGCTCCCAATAAACCGCGTGATCAGGCAAACACAGCCTCGTATTGGAGTAACCGACCTCAGCTCTTATGGACTTGACATGGCCATCTCAGATGTTGTTTGTATCTGTACAACACGCGCAGTCAGGTCACCATGTCACTTGCACGACTGCGTACAGTTCTGCTTCTAGCATTTTCTGGCGGTGCTACTGTTGAGAGCTCCCAGGCGCCATTGATCACTCCAGCGCCTGTTGCAAGAGGACTTCTTCCTCGTCAGGTCGATGACCCTGGCCCAACATGTGGATACGTGAACGCTGATATCTGTACGTATTGCCAGTGCTCGCTGTGTGGAGTCAGAGGTCGAACCTGCTATTCAAAGATCGTTCCAACACCGCGCAACCATGTCCTGGAGATGTGGCAGCTGGGTGTTTCGAGGAGTGAAAGAAGGGCACTGTCACAGTGTCTCAGGAGGAAGTTCTCTCGGCTGGGAGCATGCGCCGAGCTATTTCCGTGGTAGAGTATGTATCATGCAGCTGATTACTCGACAGTGCAAGCTCAATACTGCCAGAACGGCTTCACTTGCTTTGCCGAACCAACCTTCCGCGCAGCAGGAGGATGTTGTCGTCTAGGAGATGGCGCAAACTGTCAGTTGCCCACCAGCTGTGTTCCACAGGCCAGCCTCTCGCAATCTTGCAATGCTGCGTGTAGCTCAAATGCTCGCATTACGAAATGGTCAGTACCCAGCCCAAGGGACGGACTCATTTTCGAATGCTGGAGAACTGATTCCTTCCAAGCACCGATTCTGCCTCGCCCTACTGCTACACCAATTACTGGCCAACCGCAGGGCAGACCCTTCTCAATATAGGCTGCACCACTGCGCAAGGCCAATTCTCGTTTATTTACACGACCTACACCTTATACGGACAAGGCTTCAGCGATATTGTAGCTTCAACGCAATCCGGGTCTCCAATACCGACATTTACGAATACCGATACCTCTGCTATAGCTACAGAAACCGGGAACGCGTCGGCCAACAACGACGACGAAGAAGTCGCAGCCGGGACCTCTTCGAGTAGCAACAGTGGGGCCGTGAGCAACTCTGGAATCACCACAAACGACAACTCAGGAGGTTCCTCCACCAACGTTGGCGCAATAGCCGGAGGCGTCGTAGGTGGTGTAGCTGCGCTTGGCCTCATCGCAGCATTGATTACGTGGATCATTCTGCGCAACAAGAGAAAGGAGTGCAAAGCCGATACTATTACAACCTCAGAAGGTGGTGAAGTAGGAGGAGGAGGAGGAGAAGGAGGAGGAGGAGGAAATCACATGAATGACCCCAAATCACCAGTGAGCACTGCAGCGTCGCCATCGGTGTCGCCACATGTCCATTCGAGGGAACCTGTCGGCAATGAGCTCCAGGCGGGTGATTCTCGATTCGAAGTCCCAGGATATGCAGAGCCGCAAGAGTTGCAGCATCATCAGGCGCAGAGGAGATTTCCAGAGCTACCTTGAGAGACTTTTTTTTTGACTGACAAAATCAGTCAGGGGCTTGGCGAAATCCGGTTGTGGTCGCTGCTATCTACATTATGTATGTTGTTTCTCCTACATACAGGCCGCATCCTTCTTAGCGACTTCGAGAGATGTGGAATGAGATGAGATGAGATGAGATGCAATGCAATGGCTAGTTTTGCGATACTGAGTCTCTTGTCTCCCATGGTGTAGTTGAGCTCACGTTTGAAAAGCGAATTGTCGGCGGATAATTTTCCTGGGAGTCGTGCTTGGAGTGGAGTGTGAAATGGACCCGTCAACCTCATGGCCGCCGCGCTCGGCGGTACAGACGTTGATATTGTTACACTGTACAGTACAAGTTCTTCTGAATTGCAATCCACGCTATACTTTTCGCGCTTTGCATCTATACATGAATGTTCGTGATTAGTACATGCCAGTTCTCTACTAAGAGGTACTACTTCTTCTCGGCAAAGTCCGAGGCCTGCAGATTTCTCGTCATTGAAGGTAACTTGACAACCAGTCCGTCCAGTTCCTTGGACATTACAACTTGACAGCCCAGTCTACTCGTTTCTGTCAAACCAAAAGCGAGATCCAGCATATCGTTCTCGTCGTCTGAAGGTTCCTCCTGTGTATATCGTCAGCACTTTTCCTCTCTTTGTGACGACTTGCCCACCACTCTCAGCACGAAATCCACCATCTACACGTACCATCTTATCGTACAGAGCATCATCAGCCACAATGACATGACACGTACTGCACGCACAGCTCCCTCCACAAGCACCCTCCATTTCTAGATCATTGGCTTGAGCAATGTCCAGCAAATTGTCCCCATCTGCCACCTCGAATGTCCAGTCCCGCCCTTCTTTGTCAACGAAAGTCACTTTACGCTCTTCCCCAGGCTTCGGAGGTGTAATGTCTCCATGGCGCTGGATAGTAGACGAGGCGAATGTCCGTCGGGTTGGTGATGTGATATGTTTTCGAGGTGCTGGTCGGAATGCGCAGGAAGTGGCGCTATGTAGTGGTGCTCGTGCTGCAGAGCATATCCTACGGGAGGAAGAGAGAGATGTGGTAGAAATGGAAGATGTGTGTGTTCGCAAGGCGCGAGATGGTGTCGATTGCCATCTACTGCCGGACAAGGATATGCAATCTCGCGCTCCAACTCGAGTGGTGTGTGAGATCAGTCTTGACGCGGCTGCGCAAGTCGTCCCGGTGGCCATTGTGGGAGAGAGGATATGAAGGAGTTGTTTGGTGGCAGTTGTGCACAATGTTCTCGAGAAAGTGGAGGTGGTCATCAGATTCGGCGGCATTGATTCGACAGATCTAGATCTAAACGGAGATGCCGCGGGAATGCCAAGACGGCTATCCGCTGTGAAGTGAAGACAGCCCGCCAGCCAGCCAGCCAGCATTTGGTACCTCTACCTCATACCTGATGGAGGATTAAGCCCTAAATACATACACCAACACATACCACCAGCATGTCCGCGCCCATACACACGGCTCGCCCTTTGGCGGGCTTCAAACAGGCGCTGCGACGGTGTCGAGCCGAACGCCAACGAAGCAGCAGCAGCAGCAGCAGGAGAACATACGCGACGGCTTCCATCTCCGAAGACATTCCCCAGCCGCAGCAGCTTGAGGTGTATCCGTCGCTCATGCCCAAATCCGCCTTTCCTCCTCCCTCCAAGGGCTTCAGACCCTCGGTCGCGACCAAACAGAACCGTATGTCACAAAGTCCATTCTCTCCGCCTCTTCTCTCAGGATCAAATCCGGTCGTCTTAACAGCTCACTCAAATCTCCCCATGTATTTATGTATATATATATATAGGGTTCGACGAAAGCATCCGCAGAATCCCCACGATTCCACCTCCACGATCAACCCTCAAGCTCTGCAAAGACCCCATCGCCAAGCTCTGCGCGGATCAGCTCAGCGTGCTCGATCCCACAGGCGCCCGAACGCGCCTCTTCTCCCCAACAAATGCCGAACACGCCAACCCAGGCGACGTCCTTCTAGTCCGGCTCAAGAACGGCGATGACTTCGCCGGAGTCTGCCTCAACATTCGACAACGAAACAGTCCCATCGACACCGCCATCCTCCTACGAAATCAACTGACGAGAGTGGGTGTGGAAATGTGGTTTAAAATCTATTCGCCCAACGTGGAAGGGATAGAGCTGGTGCAGAGGAAGCAGAGGAGGGCGAGGAGAGCGAAGCTGTACTACATGCGACATCCAAAACACGACATGGGCAGTGTGGAGGGTATCGTTCGCAATTATCAGAAGACGAGGTTAGGAGGGAACTTGGTCATTAAAGGTTCCAAGGGGCAAAATGCGAATAGTAAGAGCAAGAAGAACAAGAAGGGCGGGAAGAAGAAATAGTGCAAAAGGTAGTAGAGACTGGGGAACATGGATACTGAAGATGCATAGCGATGGCGTTGGAGGGCATGGGGAGAGAGGACCTTCTGTACATCTTAGTAGGCCAATGCAGTGGGGAAGACAATCTCACGATACTACATGTATGTAGTGTCTCGAAAGACACATGGTTTCCAGTTTCCCGTGAACCACGCATTGTCCTTTTCAGTCATGATTGCCCCCTATCTCGTAAAAGACCAGTACTAGGTCAGTATACATGTCCATCTGCTGCTGCTGCTGCTGTTGTTGTTGTTGTTGTTGTTGTTGTTGTTGTTGTTGTTGTTGTTGTTGTTGTCCTCCAGACTACTGATTCCTGACAACATGGGGTGAAAGTGGAGATACAAGGAGAGATATATCTGGGTTCATCGGAACACCTGCAGAGGAAGAAGAAGAAAAGCCAATTGAATTTCTGGATTTTCCAACTCTCCATCACTAACCTATTCCCCAATCTGATTTCCGCATATATCTATCTTGACTTTGATGGAGTACCAGAGTCATTACGCACAGCAGCGTTATGAGACCCGGTCTTCTCGGAATCATCCTGCTCCCCATTACTATCGTCTATCGATTCTTCGCGAGACTGAGCCAAATGACTCTCGTCCGCTGCAGCTGATGCGCTAGACTTCCTCGCTAGAACACGATCCAGGTATGCAGCCACCTGCTTCTTCTGTGGTGTCATGACTGGATTGTCTGCAATTCCAGCGGTAGGCTCTTCACGCTCATGGTGCCGCCTTGAATGCTTCGCACGGCCATATGGGGATGTAGCTGCGAAGTTTGACCGTGAGCCACGGCTCCGGATGGGAAGCCTCACTTCTGATCCCAGCCAAGAGTCTATGGACTCTGACCGTCTGCCACCATGTTCATCGTGCCCAGTTGCATATATCGCAAATTTCTCGGAGTGCGGAGTCGATCTTGAGGCAGAAGTGGGTGGGCCCCTGTTCAACAGCGGCGACTTCAATGGTGACAGGGCTACGTCTATCGCTTTGGGACTCTTCATTGGGCTCCCATCCTCGGAATCAGATGCAAGCTCTCCTCGACGGTTGATATGGGTTGAGCCAAAGTTCACGTCGAGGGGTATCTCTGGCACCATGCGCACTTCCACATTGGTCCACGGTGCACGGAGGTGCTCATACGACGCCTTGTGCAGAAATCGCTTCGCAGGTGAAGGCAGCTGGTCGAATGCTCGAAGACTGGCACATTCGTCTGGCCTACGCCTTACAGTGATTGGAATCTCGCATCGGATGGTCGTCTCGTACTTGACACTACCTGGATATGATTTGGCGATAATGGCAACGAGCTCCAGTGGCATAGTATAGACATCCAGTCGTCTTGCACCAGCATGCGAAGCAAAGATACCGGGGATTCGTCCTTGGAAACATCGGTGGCGCTCGTCCTATTGAAGCCATGTTTCTTCCTGCCCGACAAAGTAGCTCATAGTTACATTCGACATGCAGTCGAATGGTCTTTGGGTGCCGATAGATGGCGTGAGAACAAAGGTTCCATGTTCAGACGCCACATTCTCGAGATTGTGGAAGGTGACCACTGGCGGAAACCAGGAGTAGTGACAGTGCAGTCGGATGTTATCGCTAGAGTGGCAATAACGCCGCGTTTTGGGGACTTCGAAGGTGACTTCTACCGTTGGCAAGCGACCTTCTCCGTATCGCCAGCACTCTCGTGACAGGACGAAATCAGTCACATTCTCGGCCATGTTTGGCAAGTGCCAAGCCATGGCCTCTCCGACATTGTCTCTGTAGGCTCTGCATTCTTCCATCATGTCTTGAACGATGCTCGACATGGTAATGGTGATGGTATGCGTTGTGAGGCTTTTCAGATGGTCATTGAATCGGGTAAGGAGGGCGGCGTCATCATAATTGACTGGGGCAGTGGTCAATGAAGCTCTCCCGCCTTTGAGTGCCCATCAGAGAAGGTAGTCATATGCACCACTGCACTTACAAAGTGTGGCACCTTCTTGCTCGACAAAGGCTTCAATGACGACAAGTACCGTCTCTTGCGCCAAGGCCCGTTGGAAGGCCTGCTCCCAAAAGAAGACCTGATATGCAGTGGTAATGTTTGGCAGCCTCCAGGTATTGATGATATCACGGTCGAACACAATGGCTCTGCGACCCGATGTACTTTCCTGGACACGCTGGACTCCGCGAGGCGACAAGGCTTCCATGCAGCCATGCGCAGAGCTGTACATCCGAGTCTGTTGGCCTTTGTATGAGCCATGAATGGGAATGTAGCACTGCAATGGGCTTTCGCGTGCTGGTCCAATAGCCCCAGTAGGATGAACATCGAGGCGCGAGTTCAGGAAGTCGATGAGTGAGTCGAAGGCTTCGGACTGGTCATCGTAAGGCATAGTCAGTCGGGTGATGATTGTAATGCTGAGGTGTCTTTGGATCCAATAATGGTTGATGTATATTCTGAGTGGTGAGGCCTACATCGTTTCTTGAGGCCTACATACTAGATGGACTTCCCGCCTGCTGACTTCCAATTGTACCCGTTGATCGAGATCGTGGCAAGCTACGTCGGGCAGGTTGACCCTTCCATTCGGTGCTCCTGGGCAGTAGTTCCCCAACCTGAAGTGAATACATGTACCTGTCCGCAGATGCATGCCAAGACCAAGGTTCGAGCCTCGACGGGGGCAAAAGCAACCTTTTGGAAAACTAAAATAAGCAAAAATGTTTGCCTTCCCGACAACACACGAATCAAAAGTCCAAAAAATTGTTTTGCTCACTTTGTTTGCATGTGTCATCCTTAGTGCAGGGGCCATGCTAATCTTCTCTGTATTGTTTCAAATTGACCAAGTGTCACCCCTTGCGGGGGACAACAGCACCACAACTTTTCTCATTTATATACCTTTGAACGCGCTTCGGGCCCTTCCCGCAATGCAGCGATTGGCCGACCCGGCTTGTGCTCCCGCCCCCCACCCTCCTCACGCCCTCTCTTTCGATTCGCAATACACATGCTCTTCCATCATGCATTGATGCTTCGTGACTACAGTACCTAGTGTAGTTGATATCTAGTCGGTGTCGACATTGTCACGATGATGACCTGGTGTGCGGATGATAGGTTGGAGGGCGACGGCGGCGGCGGCGGGGTGGGGGGGACGGACGACGAGACTCGCTCGCATCGGATGATGAAACAACCGATCGATTATGTCCCATCAGCATGAGCAGGACCAGAGAGATTTCATGATTTTGAAAAAAAAAAGAAAAGAAAAAAGAAAAAGAAAAGAAAAAAAGAGAAGAAAAAAAAAAACACAAGCGTGTGCTTGTATACAGTAAGGTATTCTCAAATCGGCACCTCAAAGTACACACACAAGAAAAGGAAAAAGCAGGGCAGGGCATTCTCCATTTCACAAAAGGTCGGGCACCTCAAGCATACAAGTAGGTAAGGAGGTAAGGTAAGGGTAAGGTAAGAATAAGGTAAAAGGCCTTGCCATACCATTTGCCCAGATCTAGCATTTCCGGCCGGAGGTAGTACTAGGAGATAGTCTAGTACTGTACACCAGGTACATACCTTAGTCTAGTCTAGTATAGTAAGGTAGTATACCTAGTATAGTATAGTATACCTAGTATAGTATAGTATACCTAGTATAGTATAGTATACCTAGTATAGTATAGTATACCTAGTATAGTATAGTATACCTAGTATAGTATAGTATACCTAGTATAGTATAGTATACCTA
>JH792568.1:4183-24219 GCA_000291705.1 Sphaerulina populicola P02.02b | reverse complement strand
GAGAGAGAGAGAGGGAGAGAGAGACAGACAGCATAAAGCAGAGAGAGAAATTACATTTTTCATGAACAAGCATTTCAAAAACGCATAGACATCGTAGCACTGCTGTAGTCTCTCCATCCGCTTCAGGTCATACCTCGTAGAACAGCCGTCCAAAACGCCATGAGACCATGCCCCCACCAGAATGACTGGTACAGAAAAGCAAAAAACAAAAACTTGAGTCTAAACAACGCCGCGTGAGTTACGTCGATGACAGTGTGAAGCTTCATCTCTGTTCAGACAGCCTGCTCGTCATCCTGCCAAATGACAATCTGGTCTTTTTCAGCAGCAGCAGCAGCAGCAGTGACCTTCTTCGCAGTAGTGACGGCGCCAGAAACCACCTCTTTGGCGTTAGTGAGGGCAACGGCCGGCTCTTCGACAAGTTCGTCGACGACTACAAACGAGTCCTTGGTCAAGCCTTCAGGATAAAAGTCCTCTGTCTCCAGATCTGACAAGGGCGACCTCGATCCGTCATCCATCTCGTCCGTGACGACCTTTTTCCTCACCATGTCCTTCTTGCAGCCCAGCACCGGGAGAGCGGTGGTGGACGAGGCGGACCTCGAGGCAGTAGGCGCGTCATAGCCCTCTGGTGGCGTGTTTTCCTTGCCGCGGTAGTCGTCCACCTTCTTGCCATCCTCGTCGTCAGAAGACAGGTCGAGAGTGAGAGTGCTATGTTCCATCAAGTTGGCGGCCTCTTCCTCGGGAGAGTCTTGGTAAATCTCGAAGAACCAGGTCTTGGGCATGCTCTCGGCAATGGTGGCACCAGCCATTGTGGGCGTCGGTGTGGCTGCTGGAGTGGAGCAAGGGAGAGAGCCGCTGAGAGCTGCGTCCAGACTGAATGGAAGTGCGAAGGCTGAGGTCGAGTTGAACGATGGCGGGTCGACGCGCGAGAATGGGGCGGAAGTGCGTCGGGTTGATTTCAATCCAGCGAGCTTTCTCTGTGGTGATCTTCCAGCTGGTGCAGTCATTGGTGCTCGTGGCGAAGACATGTTTGCACGCAAAGGAGTGTGAAAAGAGCGTGGGGACGAGAAGGTGGAAGAAGGTGGTGGTGGCATTGAAATTCTTGCAGGGGTGTGGTGGTGGCTCGAGCCCGAGCTGTATGTGAATGGCTTCGTGGTGGATTTGGCAAACATATTGCCTTTGATCTTCTTTGACGGGGAAGGCGAATCAAACATGGCAGGATCGACGTTTTCACGGTCACAGTTGTCGTCGTCGTCGTTGTATGCGGAAGAAGAAGCAGAAGAAGAATCACGGGCACGTTTGTGGGAGGTGATAATGCTGATATGGCCGCTCTTCATGTTGGCACTCTTCGCATCTGTGGTGGTAAAGACTCCTACGGGAAGCGCATACATGTAAGCTTCATGTCTCGACGCGTCTCCGTCTCCCGTCTGTGAGGCGAGGCGAGGCGAGGCGGCGACGTACCATTTTGGCGATTCTTCGCGCTCGCGAGATGCTGTAGACGCGGATTGTCGATGGGCGCAAACGGCAGTCGGGCCATAGCCATAGGAACATTGACGTGAGCAGTGGCCATTTTGATGGTGAAATATCCGAGGTGAAGTCGCGAACGCGTCGGACCAGCGTAGGAGCACCCTGGACAATGGAAAAGAAGCGAGTGGACGGATTGTCTCCCTCCCTGGTCTAGTCGCGGGCGTAGGCGTGGGCGTAGGCGGAGGCGGAGGCGTAGGCTGGACAACAGAAATATAACAACAACAACACTAGGGTCTCGACGGCGAGGATAGTCGACAAGTGGACAGGTATCGACCAGAGACAGGTATAGATAAGTGACCTGTATATGCCTTTTCCTCCTCAGTTGCACGCAAACGCTCAGCTTCCTCGGGGCTAATGCAAGGTGAGCCGTCCGTGAGCGTGCCTGGGACGCGTGAGGTTCGTGGACGGGAGTGAAGAGCGCGCGCGTGGGACGTGATGGACCAATCAATCCGGATGCTGTGGCCGTCTCCAGCCTCCCATTGAGACCCACTCCTATCGGCTGGGTAACACACTTCGCTTAAAACGACTGTACATGTACCTCCTATATACCTAGGTACATAATTACCGCCGTGTGAATAGACCAGGTTCCCATATGACTACATACCTCCTATATGTAGTACATACATCTTCGGACCAGTCCATCCGCCCTGCCCTGCCGAACGGTGAAAGGCGTCGGATCCGTGTCTGTCGCAAACACATACCGCATTTCGCCTTCATGTTGCATTGTGCCTGATGACCATGAAATTATTCACTGCTGTCCATGGAAAGCTGCATCGGTAGGTAGCCATCTACATCATACTGCAAACGTACCAGGTAGGCTAAGAGGTAGGTAGGTACAGCTATAGAGTCTCCTCATCCTACCAAGTCTTCCCTCATATGGCTCCTAATCCACTTCGCTGAAATCGGCTTGACCCATCTCCGACACCACTTGACATTGCCCTCCGTCGGGTCCATCACGCAAGCAAAATGCGTCTCTTCATTCGTCGTAGGGTACGACTGCACCAGCGAAATCACCTCCTCTTCCGTGACCAGTTGCTTCATGTCGTCCGCCGTCATACTCCGTCTGGCCTTCTTCGCGCGCAGATTATAGTAATTGTGCTCCGCACACTGCTGTCGGTCTTTAGCCTCACTCAGGAGGTCCTCCATGCCGGTTGCCGCTTTCTGTTCATGGTTGCTGGTTCCAGCGGTGCTGTTGTCTGTGCCCGTCCTAGTTTTGTATGTTTCTCTGCTGTACTGCGTCTCAGTACTGCTGTGAGTTGCTGTGCTGTCGGGCCTGTCTGCATCTGTGTTTGTGACCACGACGAAATTGTCGCTAGCTCTCGCCATTGCTGTTCTGTAGTCCTTTTCAACCACTGTGGTTTCAACGCCATTACTGAAGCATAAGTAGCACGCTGTGCTCTTCAACGGCCCGCTGGCCCCGTCTGCATGCGCTACTATCTTGACAATATCCTCATATGTCCATATTTCCCACGCTTCTCGCGAGCCCGATGGCCAGAAGTGCTTTTTACGCCTGGGTATCAGGAATCTCCGAAGTTCGCTGGATATGCTGCGTCTATGCCCAAGCAGAACCATCAAGAGATGCCAGTAGTATCTCGAGTCTGGCCAGAAGCGACCCTTCTCGTTGCGGTTGGGCCGGAAGTTCAAGCTCAAGCTCATGTGCTTTCTCACTCCGGTCAATACTCCTACGTATCCTGCGTATGTCAGGCTCGATGCGACAATAGGCCCATCGTGAGAAGTCTTGAAGTCCAGCTGAATGACCACTTTGCGTAAAGAAGGCATGCCCCAATCAAGCGTTCTGAAATGCAACATCTTTGTGCCTCCATTTTGCTCATCCTTCACCGCCGCTCCTCCACTACTGCATCCCATAAACAGATCCAGAAGCACGTTGAAGCATACGAGCAGATACATAGGCACACCTGTGGCCTCGCTGATGCCCTTGAGCTCTCGATTCTCGTCTCTGTCATAGACTCGACGGAGCAGCAAGCGGCAGACGAGATGCACCCAGACTAAAGGCACCTGGTAGAGCATACCTCCCACAACTTCATCAAACAGTGGTATCAGACCATTGACTTCTTGGTTGAAGACGGCGCATACTTCGAGATATCGCTGTTCGGGCGGAAGCGAAAGGTCAATGACAAATCGTGGCGGCGTGTCGGGGTATCGCGTTTTCGAAAGCTCAGTAGACCCGACACTGGTCTTGCCGACTGCGGTGTTGCGCCGTTGGATGATATCGTTCAGGTGCTGCGGGCTGGCGAGGTTGTGTTGTGGGAGATCTGCACTGGCAGCTGTTGCCTCTCGCAGCGTCTGACTGCGAGTCGCCGGCGACATGTGGACAGAAAGCGTGCGGAGTGGATGGCGGAGACTCGGGACACGAGAGGAGTGGAAAGCGGAAGGTTAAGTCTGGTACTTATCTGCGCGCATGGTGGAGCTCGAGTCCACGGATGCCTGGTAGGAAGCGGGATTCCGAGTGAGTAACCTTCCACTCCGGTCAGATGCATCCTTCCGTGTCTGTGGCCCATCATTTTCGCGACATTCACAGTGCCTGGATGAGGTGCGATGGCCTGAGCAAGATGAAGTAGAAGAGAATAGGTAAGGTAGGTATGTACCTCCTAGGTATGTAGGTATGTAGGTACATGTATGTACTAGGCGGGAGGTAATAAAAGGGGGAGCCGGAGAGAACGGTCCAGCAGACTAATTCTACCTAGTTCTATCTATTACCTCACTCAGGCCGATCGCAGCTCGATCTCTTGGCTCAGTTGGCTGCCCTGTGCAATCAAGATCTGCACCTTCATCCTGGCAGGCCTCAGCAGTGGTGTTTGGTCAGTCCTCACTCCGTTCCTGATGACACTAGGCGGTAGGGAACCTTTGAAATGCACGTAGGTACATGTATGGGCAGCTGAGGCCATTGCGCAAGGAGACGGTGAAATCAAACGAGCCAACATGGCAGCCGACAGAACTTCTGCCCGTCTGCAGGGAACGCTCTCTTAGGAGGTACTGGCTCTTGCAATAGAACATGTACCTCCTCCCGTTCACAGGACAAGTCTTCACTCCTGTACCTAAAATATAGGAGTAAATATAGGAGGTACATTGCATACATACCTACCTCCTACCTCCTAGGTCAGTCAGGTAGGTAGGTATATGTAGGTATATGTAGGTATACTCAGGCAGTATGCCAGTCTGCCATCTGCCATCGGAAGTATCCTGATTGGCCGTGATCTTCCTTGCTCCCACTGCTTCACGTGCGCAACAATTTCCGCATCGATGGCTTTGGTGGCACTATGATAGGAGGTAGCAGTAGAATAGCAAAAGGCAATCCCCCTCTGGGAATCCGTGCTCGTTGTGTTCGAAGAGCGACCTGCCATAGACCTCAGGAGGTAGAGGTAGGAGGTATAGGTAGTGCTGCCAAGACGAAAGATCGGAAGGGAAAGGAACGACTACGGCGACATCTTGCACCGTCACGTCGAGTAGAATACACCACCACCACCACCACCACCACCACCACCTCCACCCCTCTCCACTCCACCCCCTCAACCCACCGACAACATGTCTTCCGCCGTCCTCGCTCGCGTCGTGCGGGCATCGCGCCTCTCCACACCATCCTGCCGCGTGCGACCGATGCGCAGCTTCCAGCCTGCCCTGCTCAGGCCCACCACCGCCTCAGCCTTTTCCACCGCATCCAGCAAGCTCGCCGACCACGATGCACACCACGAGGAGAGCTTTGAGGAGTTCACTGCCAGGTAAGGACGACTCGACACCGCTCCTCAGGAAGAGAAGATCGGACTGGAATGTGGTGGTGCCAATGCCTGCATGGATCGGGTGCCCAAAATGAGCGCAAACTGCCTCAAACCGCGCCGACCATGCCATCAAGACGGGGGAAGCTGACGTTAGCCTTTCCTGCAGGTACGAAAAGGAGTTTGAGCAGGTCCACGATGTCTTTGAGCTGCAACGCAACCTGAACAATGCCTTTGCATACGATCTCGTGCCCTCTCCATCAGTCATCATTGCGGCACTCCGAGCGGCACGGAGGGTCAATGACTTCCCAACCGCTGTGAGAGTATTTGAGGGTACGCGCACCTTTGGGAAGAAGAGGGAGAAGAAGAAAGAGAAGAAGAGGACAGCAAAGGGTGGAAGAAAAGAAAACTAACGTTGTTGATAGGAATCAAGGCAAAGGTTGAGAACAAGGGCCAGTACGATGAGTACCTTAAGGAACTCAATGGCATCCGAGAAGAGCTCGGCATCAGCCTCAAGGAGACCATGTACCCAGAGCTGGCGTAATGGACGCGACGATGCATGAGATGTAAACACGATAGAAGATCAGAGCGCGGCAGAGCAGAGGCTGGACATGGACTGGAAGCAACCGAGCGAAGTGTGAAGACAGAGGAGCACCTTGTCGCAGCCGGCGCGCTCTGATATGCTACAATAGCCTTGCTGAGCAATGTACATTCTTCTCTACTTGGTCTTCTTTCAGAATGGCGTGGTGACCAGTGGGTTCCCGAACAGAACAGAGCGCTGTCACCAGATGCAGAGAAGGCTTTTAGGGGGTTCAACTTGAGAGTCTGAGAGTCTGAGAGTCTGAGAGTCTGAGAGTCTGAGAGTCTGAGAGTCTGAGAGTCTGACACGATGATCCGCTTACTTGTGCCCCCTTCACACGGCCTGCCTGTTCCCCTCGTGTACTCGAGTAGTTCCGAATCAGCATTGGGCCTAGCAAGTGACTGCTAATCCAGGATCCGTATTACCTCCAACAGCAGCAATTGAGTTGCAAGAAATGCGAAGCAATCACGAAGCAATTACGGAACGTCAGCCTTCGAGTTCGGGACGGTTTTTTCCCATGTTGAGTTTCGGTTGGACCCCGGATGTCAGAAGTCAGAAGGGCCATCCGGCACTTGGTTACTAGGACTATATAAAGACATTGTCATACTGGGCATATCGGGCCATGGCAGGCATATGGTTGTTGTCGTGCTTAATCATCGTTGTTGTCCCTGGCACAGAATCTTCCCTTGTCGGGATCCCATACTCTGCCATCCAGCAGATGATTAGACCATGAAAAGGGTACATCCCAGGTTGGTTTTGTCAACATGTAATATTATTCTCTCGGGGAGGACCTTCGACTTTCACAACCATCCATTCCTGTTCCTCTGACTACATACCTACGGAGGTACTGGTAAAACGTCCTGGGCCCAATGGCCGTCCTACGATACCTCCTTGCGCTAGCGATTGCAGTCACTGGACCTATAGCGACAAACGCCATCTCCAGTCCCGTATTCCAAGCACATGGCAAAGCAATTAAAGAAGAGCTCGCTGCTCGGGCGCTTGCCAAATCCAAGTATCCAAGATCCAATACCAGAGTGACAGCGGACGCAGGTTTCTGGTATGGATCATTCGATATTGGCGACAGCAAAGGACTTTCCATGATTCTCGACACGGCATCCGATTACATCTCTGTCAATCCGCGCTTGTACAAACCCGGGCCCGCCTCGGTGGATGTGGGCGAAGAGGGTGTGTACTCATACAGCACGATGGAAAAAAACGGATGTGGCTCCGCAGATGTCTCCTATCACGCTTACCAAGACACGGTGACTTATGAGGGCTTGACGGTGAAGGCGCAGAGTCTGGGTGCCTCGCAGGAAATGCCCGAGTCTCCTGGCCATTATACGAAATTCGAGCACGACGGCCTGATTGGTTTCACGCTCAGTCCCGCCTCCAGCCTCGCTAATACCAATTCGACGTATTTCAACACGCTCTGTCATGAAAAGGTCATCGAGCCATGTCGCCTCGGCCTCGCATTTGGCTTTGACCGGACCGGCACTATGGCCTTGGGTGCTCCTGAAGATGGTCTCTTTGAAGGGACGCTGTCTACTATGCCCGCTGGTCCTGGCTGGGCGACCACTGGGAAACTGGTCATTCATGGCACGGAGGTCATTGCACACGGCAAAGAAATCTACTATGACTCTGGCACCAATAACGTAAAGCCTGATTCCTCTTCTTCTTCCTCCTGCTCCTCCTACTCCTCCTCCTCCTCCTCCTCCTCCTTCCACTCCCCATGCACGCGCTCCTCTTTGAACAAACAATAACATCCGTAATGCAGGTTGTCGTGCAAACCGCCGTCGCTCGCGCACTGTTCAAAGCGCTCAAAATCCAAACCGTCGAGCAGCATGAAGCCGGCTGTAGCACAATCGTGTATGGCTACTATCCGTGCGACAACCCTCCAGAAGTCGGCTTCCAGGTCGGCGACAAGACATTTAATATTCACCCTTCGCAGTTTGCTCTCGAGGACAATGGCAACAATAATTGCACTGCAGTCGTCACGGGCATTGATTTCGATTTCGCGCCCGAATGGTGGCTGGTGGGCCAAGCTTGGTTTCAGGGCAAGTATGCGGACTTTTATAGAGAATCTTCCGATACATATACGTTTGGTGTGGCACATCTGAAGTAGGTAGGCGGATATCGGGATATAGGTACAGTAAGGTACCTTACTTAGAATCTACCTACCGCATGTTCTCTCGCAATAATGGCCCTACTCTCTTCCTGCTCGCCTCCAGATTATTCTGGTTCCAATAACGCTCAAAGACAAATGTGCCCTGGGCGGATCCATCGCTGTTACTGCCTGCTGCGTCCTCTAATTGCAGCTCTCCTCCTCCCTTGTGGAAAAATCTCTCGGCGGCATTTTTCCCTTGGTCATCGAATGCGTACAACACGAGCTCTCGACGAAAGCCGTCGTCGTCGTCGCCATGATGATGCGCAGTCATAATCGCAAACACATTCAACGATTTCTCTGATGCCCATTTCTGAACCACATGCGTTAAATTTTCGTCCTTTCGCTCGCGCAAATACTCGATCGATTGCACAACACTACTAATCCCCAACCTCAAATCTCCTTCTTGCCACTGCTTATAATCCTTTCGGAGAATATCCCTCAGCGACAAGGCTTCAATATTCGATTTCGCATCGTTCAACTGCGTAAAAAATGCGGCACGATGGTAATCTTTACCATATTTGAGCGAAATGTGAATTTTCGCTTCCAAAAATCTGACAGCTTTGGTGTCGTGGTCAGAGATTTTGTGCGTGGCTTGCATGTTGATACTGTCGATGAGAATGGCGCCGAGAGCGAGTTTGGCGACTTGTGCGTCCCAGGTGGATGCGTAGGGGAAATCGTCGACGAGTCGACCATCTTCTTGCGCGGAGCCGATGGTGGAGGAGACCATGGATCCCAAGTCTTGCCACGTGTCGCGAAGGTAGTTGGTGACGAGACTGCTGCAGCTGGCGGATTGGCTGATGATTCGTGGCGAGGCGTGGTGGGTGATGACATTTTCATCTTCGTGGTGGTCGATGACTGCGTGGACGCGATTGCGATAGAGGTCGCCGAGTTTGCCTTGTAGACTGTTGTGGTCGACGAGCGTCCAGTCGGTTTTTTCTGCTGGGAGGAATGGAGGGGAGTTTCCTCCTCCTCCTCCTCCTCCCAACGACAAGTCGTCCAAGGTGATTAATTCCGATGGGCTGATGTCGGCGTGTTGGAGTAATGCGGTGAGTTCTGGACGGAGAGAAAGATCGGAGGCGGAGAGATTTGTGATGGGAATGTAGACTTTTCCTGTTCGTTTGGACTCGATTTTGCTGGATTGGATGTAGCCATAGACTAAAGCACACGTAATGGAGTCGAGGTCTGCAGACTCGTTGCCGATGATGAAGGATGTGGGAGTTTGGTCTTTGATTGCTTGTTGGAGATTTCGCTTTGCTGTGACCAAGAAGGTCCGTACTGACATGCGAGACATTTTGGTGATATTCGGTGATGTGATCAGATGTCACTGTTGGATCTGGGATACATGTATGTTGATAACTTGATATGAGCTAAATGAAATGCAGCCTGAGGCAACAGCCGAGAAATGTCCTAGCGTAGCAGGGAGTGGGACGGCCCGCGGTGCACTTTCTAGAACATCTCAGTACCTTATACTTCACTTACAACTTACAACCAACAACGCTTCTCGACCATCGCTACTTCACTTCACTTCTCTTCTCTTCACTTCACTTCACCTACACCCCATTAATTCGCCGGCGACTCAGCTTCCAACAACCATGTCAAACTAGGAGCACCCGCTAGTGATCACAGCATACGATCATAATCTTCGGATTGCAGCAGTCACGAATGCGAGAAGGCAACGAGAAAGCCTCGCGGTCTACCACACGCAAATTGAGTACTTGCTGCTGAGCATCCGACTAGTACCCCGATCCTTCTCACACTCTCCACAGAGACTCAGGCTGTATCAGGCGTCCATCTACCCAACCATTATCGACGAATTGCAGGAGCGGCTGTAGAATAGACTGGCCCGGATCTGTTACAGAATGGCTGCTCAAGCTGCTCGTGGCAAGAAGGCTCTGGAGGCTGGCAATTACGAAGAGGCCATCAAGGAGTACACGGCCGCCATCAAGGAATCGCCTACTTCGCCCGAGTTTTACACCCAGCGATCTGTTGCCAATCAGAGAGCAGGCCATCTCGAGGAGTCTCTCGCAGATGCCGAGTCTGCGGTACTGAAAGCCTTGTCTCGGGCGAAGAAGGAGGCCATCACAGAAGCTCAATTCCGTCGTGGTGTAGCTCTGTATAAGCTTGGTCGGCTTGGCGATGCGGAGTTTATCCTACGCCTGGTCAAGCAGCGTGACGACAAGCACAAGCAAGCCGACATGTGGATCAACAAGACAAAGATGGATCTGGCAAAGCTTGAGCAAGGCGACGAGAAGCAAAAGGTGACTGTGACCGAGAAACCAAGTCAGCCAGCCACCACGACCACGTCTACATCCACTACAGTTGCTGTGCCACCTACAGCACCAGAGCGGACTCCAGCAGATAAGATTCGATACGACTGGTATCAAAACACTGAGAAAGTGTACTTCACACTCATGGCGAAGGGTGTGCCCGAGGACAAGTGCGTTGTTGACATTACCGAGCGCTCGTTCAGCATATCCTTCCCAACGGGCGCCGACTCCAACTACGATCTGCACATCGAGCCGCTCTTCGCATCTGTCCACTCAGATCAGTGCAACACTCGCGTTCTGCCTAGCAAGGTGGAAGTCACCCTGGTGAAGGCACAGCCAGGGCAAAAGTGGCACAAGCTGGAGAGCGACGAGCCAGTCCCGGATTCGAAGAAGCTTGACAGTGTTGCTGAGTCGGACGCTACGAATGGCGATTCTGTCAAGCGCGCCGTCTTGTCTGACTCCAGTCGTGGACCAGCGTATCCTACCTCTTCGAAGAAGGGCCCCAAAGACTGGGACAAGGTCGCCAAGGAGGCCATGCCAAGCAGCGGCAAGCCTGGCGCGGCCGAAGACGACGATGATTACGAGGGAGGAGATGAAGCCAATCACTTTTTCAAGCAGCTCTTCAAAGGAGCGAGTCCAGAAATGCAGCGTGCCATGATGAAGTCCTACACCGAGTCCAACGGCACTGCTCTGTCCACCAATTGGGACGAGGTGTCCAAAGGCCCAGTCGAAACCACTCCGCCAGATGGAATGGAGGCTAAGCCGTGGAAGTAGCGGTAGCGATTTGTCCTTGTCGAATTAGCGCGGAGTAAGGTGTACTTTTTTCCAGAAAAGCGTCACTCTTTGTAAGTAGGAGGTAGCATGGCAAGTCACAATAGTCAGCAAGTTCATCATACACGTTTGTTTTCATGACTCCGCCCGCGGGGAGAGAGTTGACTTGCCTTGAACATACCAACCTTACGTACCTCCTACCTCCCCCTTTCACATGTTCGCAGGCCGGCTGAACGGTTATTCTACCTCCTAGTAGGTAGTAGGTAGTAGGTAAGCAGCCTGGAACCAGCGTCCGCCAACGTCACCACGTGGCAAATGACATATCACTGTCTACCTCCTAGGGGTCTTGGTACTTTTGACGTCATTCAACACGGTATATCCTCGCGTCTCGCACACGGTCATCACTCATCACGGTCAGAACCATCACTTCTCACCAGCGCAGCATCATCCACGATTATCCTCCATCTCTCAACATGGCCGGCGAAACCAAGTTCGAAGGCTGGTGCGGCCTTGACAAAGACTCGGCCAATGGCAACATGAAATGGCAGACGTATGCCGCCAAAACGTGGGAGGAGACTGATGTCGATATTGAAATCAGTCACTGCGGAATCTGCGGTTCTGATCTTCACACTCTGCGTTCAGGCTGGGGCGAAACTCCCTACCCTGCCGTCGTGGGACACGAGGTATGTACTTCTTTTTCTTTTTCTTTCCTCTCCTCTCTTTTTCCACTGGGTCCACGGGGACTTTTTACAATTAAATACATACGGTATATAAGGTACTGACTGTGTGTCTTTCTTTCTTCGTCATCACAAGATCGTCGGCAAAGCCATCCGTGTGGGCAAAAATGCCAAAACAGCCAGTGGCAAGCCCATCCAAGAGGGCGACCGTATTGGCGTGGGAGCGCAATGCAAATCTTGCCTCAAGCCGGATTGTCCTCAATGCTCCGACGGCATTGAGAACCATTGTACCAACGACTGGGTGTCGACGTATGGTGCCAAGTACCAGAACGGTGACACGGCTCAGGGAGGTTACGCCAAGTACTGGAGAGGCCATTCACACTTTGTCTTCCATATTCCCGACGCCATCCCGAGTGAGATGGCTGCTCCGATGCTGTGCGGTGGCGTTACGACGTACAGTCCTCTGAAGCAGAATGGCTGTGGACCTGGGAAGAAAGTTGGTGTCATCGGTATCGGTGGTGAGTTTTTCTTTTTCTCTCATTTCGTAATTACTGCTGCTCTCATATCATAACACCAATCCCCCCCATCTAGGTCTCGGCCACTTCGGCCTCCTCTGGGCCAAAGCGCTCGGCGCAGACCGCGTCGTCGCCATCTCCCGCAGCCGATCCAAAGAATCCGACGCGCGCAAACTCGGCGCCGACGACTTCATCGCCACGAGCGAAGACGGCTGGGAGGAAAAACACGCCAACTCGCTCGACCTCATCATCAGTTCCGTGTCATCGCCGAAAATGCCCTTGGAAGGCTATCTCTCTCTGCTCGCCTTCCAAGGTCGATATATCCAACTCGGTATTCCCGAAGATCCTATGCCGAATTTTGGTGCTGCTGCGCTGGTCATGAAGCGCGCTACTGTGGGCGGTAGTTTGATTGGTGCTCCGCATGAAATTGAGGATATGTTGCTGCTTGCTGCGGAGAAGAAGGTTCAGGCGTGGATTAATCTGAGACCTATGAAGGAGGCGAATCAGGCTATTGTGGATTTTGAAGCTGGGAAGCCGAGGTATAGAATTTGTTTGGTTAATTAGATTCTTTTTTCTTTTTTTTCGGGGGGAGGCGACTGTGTGTTGTGTATATGAAAAGCTTTTTTTTTTCACGTAGAAAACAGGGAATGATGAAAGAGATGTTTGTGAGTCCGAATGATTTGTTGTTTGTCTATTCATTTTGCTTCATCTTCGCCCTCTCTAATGCTAATGCAAAGAACTTGAAAGAATCTATCAGGTACATGTATGATTCATACCTTCTTCCCATCCCAAAAACTCACCACAGCCCACTTCCCACTCCAAGCCCACTTCCTCTTCTTACCATCTCCATCCTCACCAACACCATCATCCTGCAACTTCCTCAGCTCTTCATCTTTCCCCTCGGGCAACCCCACCACCACATCAGCCTTACAAGTCCTCAACGCCAAAACTCGCATTCCACTCCCCAGTCGCCCCAGCGGACCGATCGCCTCACTAAACGGCGTCGTAGGATCCCACATGGCATCCGCGGTCAATTTGCGATAATTGAGATCTCCCTTGAAAATCACGAGCTCGGATTGTTGGAGATCTTGGTAGAGTGCGGGAGCAGTCTGGGGAAGACGCCAGTAGGAACCCGCTTCTGTCCAGAAGGAGTTGGGGCGAAGGATGATTTGGCCTTGGGCGTAGAGGGTCGACCAGTTGTGGCAGAGGGATTGGAGATGAGAGCTTTCTTGGGCAGAGAGAGGTGAGGGGGTTTTGTTGCGGGCGAGGTCGGCTTCGGACGGGGTTTCGTAGAATTGGGGAGCGTTCATGAGGACGGAGAGTAAGTCTGCGAAGTCTTGTGGGGTGACGTCGGAGACGAACCAGGGGATGTTTTTGGGATGGAGAATCACTTGAGTGGCGAGGCCGGATTGGAGAAGGTATCCTGTGAGGATGAGATCGACGAAGAGTTCGAAGCCGGCGTTGTCTAGTACAATGTCGACGCGCCTCTCTTTGGCTCCGGCCTTTTGCGCTTTGTAGAGCGTTTCAAATGCTTGGTCGAAGTCGTTGACGATGATTTTGTCCTCGTTGGCTTTGCGTGCGTGAGAACCTTGCAGTTTCTGAATATCCTCATAGCTCAGGTTCGTCAACAGACTCAAATCGGTCGCATTCCCCCACAAGCAGATCTCCGACATTTCCACGAAGAGTATTTTCTCCGCTTGAAATCGCTCTTCCTCCGAGGAAGCAGAAGACCCCAGCAGTGCGGACTCCTTATTCGACTCCAAATGCCGTACAAGCTCATTATACCGCGCCGCAAGCTCCAACACCGCCGGCCTCGAGTCCCGAAACGTGGACATTTTCTGTTGCGAAAACACATCATATCGCTTCCAATGTGTCGATTGAGCAAAAATGGTCGCTATGCGGCGGTAGAGGTAGCATTCGGCGTACAGCCACGCCACATTGTGCCATCTGGGGTTGCTGCGCTGCTCGAGTTCTTGGTTGTAGGCTGCGATATCTGCGCTGCTGCCGTCGTCGGGAAGAGGGCTGGATTGGATATTGATTAGCTTTTCCTCTCGCCATTGAGGGGGTTTTTTTGACTTGATTAGACAGAGAGAGAGAGAGAGAGAGAAAGCCTCACGTCAAAGGCCGATTATGTTGAAGTTCATATTTAATCGCCGCAATCTCATTAGTGATCTTCTTGCCTTCCTCAATCTTTTCCGCGCTGGTCTGTTTCGAAACAGCCTTGTGGATGTCGTCGATGGCGCCCGTCTGGGATGAATGGGAAGAGATGTGTCAGTCAGTCAGTCAGTCAGTCAGTACCTAGTGGAGCTCCCAAGTAGTTGATGAGTGCTTGCTGTTGCGTTGTTCTCACCAAAATCACGGGCCATCGTTCTCGTGCAGAAATGTAGGCAAAGGAGTTGGGATCGGCAGTGTCCGATTGTGCTGAAATTGTGGTCAGCGAGAGTTTTGCTGGGGGAAAGCGGTATATACTTGCGGACTGTTGTGTCGTACTCCATTCTTGTCGGCGATGATATTCGTTGTTGCTGCTGTCGTGGAGGTAGTCCTCCAGGCTGAGGTCGTCGGTCAGTAGCGGGCAAAACAATTGGGGGGGGGTCACCTCAAGTTTCACTTTTTTGGTCAGCGGGGTTACGAAAGAGGAAAGTCACTGTCCACTGTTATTACATAATCCACCGAACGTCTGATATCATCCGTAATAGACCGTATTCAGCCACGACAGCAGTAAGAGCCGACTTGCAATCGTTATGGGATTGAATAACTACATAACCAGAACCGAGCCGGGGTAAAACTACATGTAGACCAGCCTCTGTTCCCCCGGGACCTCTCGTCCTCGTCCTCGCACTCTTCTCTTCTTACATCCATCCTTCTCATGGTCTTGTCAGCAGCGAAGCGCGGATGCTGCTGTTTCACTGGCATCAGTTCATCCTGATATCGTGGTGCCCCTATACAGTATATGATAACAGAAAGAAAAGCCAAAGTGGCAGCCATGGACTCATTATCAATTCGTACTTCTCATATCCCGCCTCTCGCTATCGCAACGCGTTATAGTTTGCTTCGGGAAATTGCAGATGCGCATTGGGTCCCCTGGGGTCGAAGCCAGGACTCAAAGCAGACGGTACCAAAGTCTCGTCGTACGATGCAGGCGCATATGCCGTCTGTGTCGTGGAGTGGTAGCTCGTTCTCCTCCCCGGATGCGTCATGCCCTCGGCATCAGTATGCGAGTACGTGTCCGATCCAACTCTTCCATGTCCTGCTCCGAGTAGCCCTTCCTGGTCAGCTGGCGCGGTTGTCTGTCCATACGCAAAGCTGTCCGACGTATCGTTGCTGGTGTTCAGATCCGCCGTGTCTGTAGACCACGGATCCGCCGTCTTGTCGGTCACGACCACAACTTCTTCTACGCTATTGTCCTGCTGATTCCTTCTGAAGTTTAGATTCGGAACAACACCCGTCTTTCTGTGATGCTTGATAGCATGTATAGCAATGGCAGCCGTGACCACGAACATCAGAAAGATGATAATGCCGAGCCCGACGGTAGCCTTGCTCACGTTGCACTTGCTGACGCTGCCGAAAGCGAATGATTTGCATGTACCGTCCTTTATCACGTCGTCCGCTCGCTTCGTCGTGGTACTCGGCTCGGTCTTCTTCTTGCCCTTTCCAATACCATCGGCATTCCAGACAGCGACGGCAATCGAGGCTGCAAACCAAAGGAGAGCGAAGAGGGTGTCGATCGTGGCAATTGCCCAAACGTTGTTGAGTCGCCATGCACGGGACCACATTGGTACCAAGACCTGGTAGATGATGGCTGGGATTGTGAGGAAGCACTGTGTCTCTATCAGATATGCTCCAATGCAAGTTAAGTGGACTGCGCCCATCATACCAGCGCAAAGTAAAAGCTAGTTTGTCCGCCATGTTCACCCGATTTGGTCATGACAGCGAGTGTCAAGCATCCTGCAATGAAGACAATCAGGCTCTGGCCAAGGTGGGTGCCCGCCTTGATCCGTTGAAGCTTGGTCTGTGGTATGCGCATCTTGCGGTGTTGGTCCGTCTGTTCAATCTGTCTGATCGATGATGCTGGTCGAGAGGTGTAGCAAACGGGAGAGGCAGTGGAAGCAAAGGGCGATGTGGCCGCCTCTGTCTATAAGCGTCCTACTGGCTGAGACACATGCAGTAAACAGTTGTAAGACGGGAACGTGAACCCTAGGCGCCGCCCTTCAGCTTGCGCGGCGTGCGAAGCTTGTCCGCTCCGCCTCTTTCGGAGGACTTTACGAGGTGACCGTGGGTGGTGGAAGATGGTCGCGGTCGCGGTCGCGGTCGCGGTGGTGGTGATGGACTGATGGACTGCTGGTGCTACTAGTAGTCGTTATCCTTCTAACGGTGGAGTGGCAGGCTGAGAGGAAGGCTATGTTCAGGGCGGTGTTTGAGTGTCTCTGGATTGAGAGTGATGGCAACACTGAGAGTGCCATCGGATCGCGGCGCACAGGCACAGGCAGTCAGCGGTTTGTGAAACTTGAGGCATATGATGATGATTATTGTGGGGAGCATTGTATAATCATTGTCGCGAAGGACAACGCGTGTTTACCTCCTAGAGCTAACCAGGCTTCCAGGATGTTTGACGTGGGTCGAGCCGCTGCCAAGACTCAAGAGCGAGGGGCCGGGCCGACGACGACGAGGTTGATAGAGACGGATCGGAGTCATGTCCGGGCATTTACCAAAATAGGAGGTACTTTAGGAGAACAGAACAAGAATATAGAAGAATATAGAATATAGAATACCGTTTCAACCCTTAGAGTCAGTCTCTTCTCCTACTCTACGGACACGCATACGGATGTGAAGGATGAATTGCCTTCCATGTACCGAAGCAGTACCTCCATAAGCTGGTGCTGGTGGCTGGTGGCTGGTATTCCACGATGCATTCTACAAGTCGAACTCTGGAATGCAGTCCATGCAATATCAGTACAGTAGCTAACTAACCTCACGCAATGGCTGGCCCAGGAGATCATGTGGCGTGCAGCTTGCCGACCTTCCCACAGCCTCCCAGCCTGCTAAAAGTGATATTATCGGTAGGCTAAGGGGCAACGATACCTACATGTAGGTATCTCCCAAACAGCTACACTCCCCCCGGCAACGCATCTCGTGGAGACAAAGTCAGACAGTCGCGCGCAAATCTCACAGCAAAATGGGCGTGGGCGTGAAAGAGATGTCGTACGAGCTTCCAAAGCCGCGCCAAAGACGACCACGAACGCCGAGGATGGGACAAGCGGCCACAGTACTCTGCCAGAACCTCCTACTCTGGGTCGCTTTGTATGTGGCTGCGAGCACGATTTACATACTGGTCGTTGGGGCCGTACAGTTTCAGGACATCCCCTCCAGAGTGATGTATCTGGTAGCGGTACGCGGTTCGTTGCTGTAACACGAATACAACAAGTCTAACATGCGTCGTAGAGCATCCTATCCCTACTCTACTTGGCAATGCAGAATGTCGCGACGCATCTGCGTACCAACGCCCGTAGCATGATGCAACATGAAAGAGTTGATGCGTACCACTCGCTGGCTGCACATACTTTGCCGATACTTGTGACGATATGGACGGTGACGAGTGGCCTTTGCATCACTTTCACCGCTGCGCGACAGCCGCTGTGTTCGTCGAGCACCACGGCTGCAGCACTCGATCAGGGGAAGACTTGTATTATTGACAGAACTACGATTGTTGCCGGTCTCGTCGGAGTGTAAGTGATCGCACTGGTCGTCTCGAGTGTCCCCGTGCTGACGCTTGACAGAATCGATACTCTCATGCTGTGCCTCCTATGCCGTCATGTGACAGACGCGAATCGATGCTATATACTTGGCGTGGTGCCAGAAGACATGCTACTGCCACTCCATCTATCACAAAAGCGACGACCGCTTCGAGCGAAGCCATCGGAAATGTCTTTCAAATGCCGATCATCGGTCTCCATGGCATCACAAGCAACGGTCACTCCCTGGAAAGGTGGTGACACGATACCGGCCAGCGCCGACCTGTGTTTGCCCTCACCAGGACTCGGCATCCACACCAGCAGATCGTCCGCGCCTGCATCACTGCTATATCCCAGACCCTCAGTGTCCTCCATTCGCTCTCATACTAGCCTGCCACTATATCAACCACCAGCCTCCCCGCTACCGCCATTACCCGCATATCTCCCCGATGCAAGAAGAGCAACAACGGCCATGCACAAGGCAATATATCACTCTGCGTCCTTCTCCCGTCCCATACCGATTCGTCCTGCCCGCAGCGACGACACTCTACGCATCCTACCACCTCCCGTGCATGCGCTCCCACAAGGACACTTGGCAGTCCCAGCAAGAAGACCCCAATCAGCGTCCAGTATATATAGCCGCGACACAACTGGAGATTCCGAAATCATTCCTCGAAGAAGTCCTCGACCATCTCTGGTCACAAGTTCCCGGACTTCCAGTTCCAGTAGCGTAGCCACCATCAAGCCAAGCCTTCTACATACAATAGTCTTACCCAAGACCGAAGGTCCTAGTAGTAGTCGGCAACGCCAAAGAGCTCATTCACTCGACAGCAGCAGCGGTAGTAGTAGTAGTCGTACCCAAATCCCCTCGTACGAGAAAAAATTTACTTCTCCTCCAGCTGCTAGACATGTCAGAAAATCTTCCTTGCCGAATTATAATGCCAAGCTAGAGGAAAAACTTCGAAGATATGCAGAGAGTCAAAGCCAGATTTTACGACGAGGTCAGATGAGTGGTGGTGGTGGTGGTAGTGGTAGTGGTGGTTACAACCATCCTCACAACGGCAAGCCCGGTCTGATGATGCAACAGGATTCAAGGAGGGAAGAATGTCCGGAGAGGTTTCGGTTTGAGTGATGGAAAGCAAGAAAAAGGGGGAAAAAGAGGGAAAAAAAAGAAAAAAATAATATGCGGAGGAAGAAGGAAGAGAGAGAGGGAGAGAGAGAGGAGGTTTTGCATGTACACAAGGTACTTGGAGGATAATGAAATCAGGATATACGAATTGACGAAAGTTACCTATGATTGTATGTACTAGAGCCCGTTCGCTTGTTCCTTATAGCTTCTGGCCAGAAGCTGACGCTACGTAAACTCTCGCTCTTGAAAGTAGGTCGTTATAGCTAAACCTATAAGCCAGGGGTGTTCGCTTATGCTCTTATAACTCATTTAGCTTATACGTAGAGTTCTGGACTATACTCTACATAGCGTAGGCCGCCGCCGCCGCCGCCGCTACTACTACCGCTTTCCGTCCGTCTCCGCCGCTCCCGCTTTATCTCTCTATAGAGAGATAGCTACTACTGTCCTTCCTTGCCCTATATACTCAACGATCTTATTACCTACGAGTCTATTAATAACCGTAGCCTCGAAAATATCAAGCATTACCTCTAGCGACTCGACGACGTACCGTCTAATCGACCTATCCCTTATATATACTATTACTCTCTACCTTGAAGGGTAGCTCCTAAGAAGAAATTGAACTACTACTATACCCTAAAGTGCGATAATCCTTGTAGTCCCTCTCGTTATATCTTGTTTAGCTACTCCGCCTATAGAATAGATATACTAGTATCCTTAGAGTTTTATTACTAGTATACAATACTATTGGTCGGAGGCATTAGTTATACTATATAATTAGTATTGGCTAGTACAAAGAAATAGCCGTAGGATATCGGCTCTTTAATATTATAAGGTAGGCTTTATTACTAACTATACCGATACCCTAGGTATAACGCTATATTATTAGCGATCGTTAGCGTTTTTAAAACAGAGTATACTCTAGGTAACAATATAGATAGGGGTTTCTTCT
>JH792567.1:66759-78777 GCA_000291705.1 Sphaerulina populicola P02.02b | reverse complement strand
TATCCTCCTACTTATAATTATAGAAGATATAACTAAGAACTTCCTTATTAGCTAAGGTACTAATAAGGATATTCTTCTAGGGTTTGAATAGTATAGTCTTAGTAAGAATCCTATTAGTCTTCTCTATTTTAGGGGCACTAATAAAAGGCGGGAGGGTAAATTTTAAAAGGCGGGAGGACCCTGCCAAGCCAAAGCCTAAGGCCGCAACTTCCGCGTACACTACTCAAATTCGAAGCCAAGCTGCGTATATAACAATTTGCTTGATAGCGACAGAATACGGCAAGGACATATACTATAGTAATACAAACAGTATAGAGGAGGCTTAGAATAGTTGTAGCAACAATATATCAAAAGCCTATATCGATTGTATAATACAGTATTGTGTTCTTAAGCGATAAACTCAGCTAATACCCTCTTAGTCTAGAACCCCTTACAAAAGTTATAAACCACTCCGTACTATAGGTTTTGCTACTATTTCTAGCGTTAGCCAACTATAGGCTAGAGAATTCCTATCAATTATCTACCCTTCCTATTAAGTTAACTCCTTTAACCAACCCTGCGGCCTTGCTCGTACTACTACTCGCTCGTGCTAGTACTCGCTCGTTGTACTGCTGCTCGCTCGTCGTGCTGCTACTCGCTCGTCGTGCTGCTACTCGCTCGTCGTGCTGCTGCTCGCTCGTCGTGCTGCTGCTCGCTCGTCGTACTGCTGCTCGCGCTGCCGCTCGCGCTGCTAGTGCTACTGCTAGTACTGCTGCTAGTACTACTGCTAGTACTACTGCTAGTACTGCTACTAGTACTGCTACTAGTGCTACTGCTAGTACTGCTGCTAGTGCTGCTGCTCGCGCTAGTGCTCGCTCGTGCTAGTGCTGCTACTCGCGCTGCTAGTACTAGTGCTAGTGCCGGTGCTAGTGCTCGTACTAGTAGTACTAGTGCTAGTAGTGCTGGTGCTAGTAGTGCTGGTACTAGTGCTCGTGCTGGTGCTAGTAGTACTACTCGTACTAGTGCTAGTAGTACTGCTCGTACTAGTACTAGTAGTACTAGTAGTGCTAGTACTAGTGCTAGTAGTACTGCTGGTGCTGCTAGTACTAGTACTGGTACTAGATTAGTCGCTACTAGGTAAGTTGATGAATTTTCTGCGGCTAACGCGCTATCCGCGTCGAGGAGTATGTTGATCGACTTATCGAGTTCGGCGTCGGTTAAGACAGTATACGCGAGCGTCCTATCGAGTGATTCTATATTGAGATAGAATATATATAGTTCATGTGTTGTACCTAGGTAGTATTATTGAGTAGTGTGCGCGGAAGTTGCGGCCTCAGGTTTTGGCTTGGCAGGGTCCTCCCGCCTTTTAAAATTTACCCTCCCGCCTTTTATTAGTGCCCTATTTTAGTAGAAGATATAATAATCGTAGAAGTAGGCTAAGAGTTAATAGGGGTATATATTAGTAGATTATTAGGTAGGTAATTAGGTTGTAGTTTTATAATAGTAGTATTTACTATAACCTTTATAGGTCTTCTAAGTTCTCCTAGTAAATAGTATACTACTTTCCCTAAAGGAAACTATTAGTAGAGTAATTAGGAAGTCTAGGTAATTACTATAGCGCTAAGGGTAGCTTTGATCCGGGCTTATAACCTATTATAATTTAGGTAATATAGATAAAGGTAGTAATTAAATAATTGAATAATTGTAATAGTTAACTTAACTACCTAAAATAGGATATAGTTAATACTCTATATACTAATTCTAGGTAACTTAATAACTCTATTCATTAGTCTGATTACCGGCTTCCGTACCTCTCCGCTCTCCGGTTAGCTTACCTCTTGCTATCCGTATTCTTACCCGGCTGACTCGGATGATTAATCCGGTTGATAAGTGATCCGGTTGATAAGTGATCCGGTTGATAAGTGATCCGGTTGATAAGTGATCCGGTTGATAAGTGATCTAGTTGATAAGTGATCCGGTTGATAAGTGATCCGGTTGATTAGTAATCACAACAAATTTGGTATCCGCTCGCTCTATAGCGGAAATAGAGCTTTGCTTCTCGGTTACGGTCTCTTTCTACTATATTGACCTATTTTGCCCTTACTTACTATTACTGTTTCTAGAGTTTCCGCTATTTCCTTGGCGATCCCCTTATATTCTCAGTCGGGATCTACTAGTTTAGGTAGAGGTTATAATAGTATCTCTATTAGTATCTATTTGGTTCGAGGATTGCGCCGGGGCGCGGGCGGAAAACGAGGTATTTAAGGAGGAAGCATTTTTACCCTTTTCCTTCTATTTCTTATTAGATATCTTGAATTGGTTAGTATCCTCTAAGTTAGTTATAATTCTTTCTACCTCCTCCGCAAACTAGTAGTAGTCCGCATACTTTAGTATAGCGGCCGTATACAACTTAGCGAGGTTAGAGAAGGTATTCTTTAGGTATCCTATCTTAGCTTTATAGGAAAAACTCTCCCTACCTACTATAAGGAGGTGTATGTCTTAAGTCCCTAGTCTCTAGGGCACGGGATACACTCCCCTTAGTAGAGAGAAGGACGAATATAAGAGATACGGGGAAACCCGAACAAGACCGGTAGAGGCATAAAAGTCTCGAGTAAGTCGAAGAGAATCGACAACACTACCTCTAGAATCTCTAGAACTCTAGAGGACAACGGCTTAGAAGACAAACTAGCGCTATTTATTTATTGCCCTACTAGTATTAATAATAATAGCGACCCTTCAACCTACGTAGAGGCTTTAGAATAAGATAAAGAGGGCTAGCTTTAATCTATATCTTTAGAATATAACAACCTTTTAAAGCTTAAAACCTAGGACCTAGTAGTTCTACCTAGCGGTAGATCTACTATTAAGGGTAGGTAGGTCTATAAGACAAAGAGAGACCTCTACGGTGCCTTTCCAAAGCGTAAAAGTAGGTTAGTAGCTAAAGGTTTTAAGTAGGTACTAGGCCTTAACTATAACAATACGTTCTCTAATACTTATCGCCCTAAAACCTAGCGTTCTTCATTCTATTTAGCGGCTTATAAAGACTAGAAAATAGAGTAAGTAGATGTTAAGCTTGCTTTTCATAATAGCCCTATAGATAAAGAAATATACGTTAAACAACTAGAGGGTTTTATAGTTAAAGAGTAAGAGAATAAAGTATATTAACTAAATACTGCCTTATATAGCATAAAACAGGCTAGTAGGTTGTAGTACCTGTATTTAAGATCAATACTAGCTAAGTTTAATTTTATCCCTCTATAGAAAGATAGTCCTACCTTTATAAACATAGAAATAGGCGTCTATATACCGTATAACGTAGACGATGTTCTTATATTTAGCTTTAATCTAGAATTAGCAAACAAGTGTAAGTCCAATCTTAGAAAATATAGCCTAGATATTATAGATCCAGGACTAGCTAAAACCTGTCTATCTAGGTATAGAAGTATATAAAGACAGGCCTAATAGGACAAGAACTCTATTATAAAAAGGATATCTATTAAAGATTCTAGAACGCTATAATAAAAAAGAGCTAAATCCTATTTCTACGCCTACGGACGTAGGAATTTGCCTAGTAAAAGCTAAAGAATAGGTAACTCTAGAGAGTATTAGGGCTTTTTAGAGAGAAGTCGGCGTACTTATCGATCTCGCTACTAAAACTAGGTTACACCTAGCTTTTCCTATCGAAAATATAGCTAAATTTACAGCTAATCCTATCGCTTCGTATTTTAAAGCTATAGATAGAATATAGAAATATTTAAACAACCCTAAGTCTTTAGATAAAGCGCTAGTATTTATAGCGCAATCTATACTGCCCTAGCCTATAGGCTACCACAATATAGATTAGGGGGGTAACTATACTACGCGAAAATTAACAATAGGGTACGTTTTCTTACTAGGGCCTAGAGCGCCTATATCTTAGCAATCTATACTACAAATATCGGTAGCTCTTAGTAGCTACATGGCGGAATATATAGCCTTAAGAGAGGCTATAAAAGAAGTATTTTTCCTACGAGATATTTATAAAGAAATGGGAACAAAGTATAATAATATTCAATTATTTACCAATGGTAAATTAGCTATAGAACTAGCAAAAAACCTAGAATACTACGCGAAAACTAAGTATATTAATTAATATACAATACTACTTTATACAAGATATAGTTGGCCTAGGCTTAATAAAGCTTATATAGGTCTCTATAGATATCCCTACTAAAGCTCTATACTTACGATTATTTAATACCCTACGCGACTATATACTATAGCTTATAGCCTAAAGTCTTTTAGCGTAATAAAATACTAGATTCTACTAATAAATTATTATTTAAAACTATTAGAAAGCTATAGATAGCTTTTATATAGCGCTATATACCTTTTTTTCTTAATAGGTTTTGTTCGATGCAGTAATTATCAATACGCTGTATATCGCTTGTCCTATGAGGCTTTAACCGTATAGTATTTATAAATAGAAGGAATAATTGATAGGTCTAAAGATAGACTAATTATCGATTTATCTAGAGGGATCTGATCCTCTAGAGAGTATAGCGTTAGGTTACGTATTGATATACTAGTATATAAGCGATTTGCCTATAGCTATCCTATATTATATAGGGACGCCTATGAAATATATAGGATTAGCACTTATAGGATACATAGTATCTATATATATTCATAATTTTTCTAGGGGGTTCTGAACCTCTAGAGAAGCTTCTAGCTTTAATATATAGTATTATAATAATAATAAGCTATATACGGCCGCAGATAGTAATAGGTATTAATCGAAGTGTATAAAACGCTAGATAGACTGAAAGCTAAATAAAGCCTAAGAGGGCGTATTATAATTATACGCTTTATCTAGCTTTAGAAGGGTTATAATATTAGGTCAAGATTATATAATCTGATTACACAATCAAGTCATATAACCTGTCTAATACTATACCTAGAGTTATATAACTAGTCATATAATCACTTACGTAATACGCTAACTAAGTAAGACCCTAGACAAGGCAGAAGCTTCTAGTATATTCTAGGACATTCAGGCGAAGGATCTGGACTATTCTACGTTAGTCTATAGACTTATATAAGAATATTCTACCTAATTCTAGTCTGTTCTATTTCTAGAAGGTCCTAGAATACTATAGAATTATATAGAATGCCTATTTATAATCAATTCTTCTCTTAGGTTCTAAGAGTTTCTATCCTATTCCTAATTAGTCCTAGGGACGCGTAAGTACTAGCGAAAGCTTATACGTATATAAGAACCTTCTAGAAACTTATAAGAGGGTATATAAGGACCTCTAGAGTCCCCTCTAGATAGACGTTAACTAAGAATCAAGAAAAAGAATTACTACGCTCTACTACTACTATTTACTACCTACTATCAACTTCCGTACCTTATATTACAAACACTTATCTCCTATATTCTCGAAGAAGTTAATTCTCATTTATATATCCTCTATTCTTGCTCTCTCTCTTTTAGACTTCTATAAACCCCCTCTACCCTATTCTTTTTAGGGGTTTATCCCTAAGGATTCTCTTTATTAGGTATGATTTACTAATCTTAGCTATCCCTTATTTGCATTAAATTAAGAGGCGTTCTAGCTTATATTAGGCGGAGGGAGGTTTACTTCTATTTCTGCTAGGAGGTTCAGGAATGTTCTTTACCGGCTTATTCTATATACTTTATAGCGCGCGGATATTCCTTTTTGACTCCCACTATACCGGGGATCTATAGTTGCCTATAGTATTAACGTATACCTTATAGAGGTAGTATAGTACTCTCGTAAAGAGGCCTTTCTCTATATATGCTTATCTTTCTATCCTAGAGAAGGAAGCTTATACCTAAGATACTCTTATTTGAATATGTTCCTTAAAGTATAGTTGAGAATCAAACTAGACGCCTAGCTAACGGACGGCTTTCGTTACCGGTTTAATAGTCTTACCTAATAGGATCTTAATAATTGAACAAGATAGAAGAGATAAATATAAGTAGTAAAAATAGCCCTAAGTAGCTAACTATACTATAGATTCAATCCGTAATAGTTTACTTAGATACCTACTCTGAGACCTAAAAGTATAGTAGGTATATAATATACTTAAGGGTAAGGCTTATAACTAGGTAGATCTAGTAGATTAACGTCTAATCTATAGAAAAGAGCCCTTAATACGATTACCCTAGGAAAGCTAGATTTAGACGATAAGAGGCGATATATTAAGTAGGTACTAGTATTTAAGGAAGAGGAGGTAGAGCTTATCTTCTATAATAGGACTCTACTTAATTTTAGGGCGTATATTAGAAAGTAGTATATATTGAAGTAGTATATTTTAGTCTACTTATAATAGAGTCCGAGTTACTCTACTTTATACTAGTAATTTTACTATTAAGAGTCGTAAAGTACAACTTATTACTTATAATATAGTGACTAGCCCTAGAATCTAGAATCTAGAATCTAAGGATTACTATACTCTATAGTAGTAAGAGAACCAATAGATCTCTCTTATAGCTCTTCGATTATAGACAAGTATAAGACTTCTACTTCTTCGTATAAATCGTTATTACTCTCGCTAATTAATATTCGCTTGTTATTATTTAAGTCTCTAGAGCTGTTTTCTCTTAGGACCTTCTACTAACTAGGCCGTAAATTCGGGTGCTTCTTAAAGCATTGCCCTTCTATCTTGTAATAGGAGCAATACTTAGTAGAGTCTTCAGGGCCCTTTCTTTTTAATTGCGTATTCTTAGGGTCTCTAGAATCCCCTCTATTTTTTTGGCCTTTCTCTAGAAATTAACGCTGTTTCTTATACGTTATATCTTCTAGATTCGTTGAGTAAATAAGAGAATAAAGTCTCCATTTAATACGGCATCTCTGTTACTTCTAGTAATAAATGATCTATATTTCGACTTATCTAGTAGCGACTTATCTAGTAGCGACTTATCTAGTAGCGACTAATCGAGCTAATTATAGGCTAGAGAAAAAGGTAGACTTGGCTTAGGTAATAATAGTAAAGAGGGCGCTAATCGCTCCGAAATCGATAGCTTAAGCGACGCCGATACTAGGAATAAGGTACTAACTACAACGACAATACGCTACTTAATCTCTAGGCCCTTATATACTAGCGAGCCGTTTACCTTGTAGGCTACAATCCTTACACACTTCTAATTATACGGCCGGCGCTATAGTATTGTTTGGATACTGAATAGTAGTAAGAAGAAGGACGATAATAGTAAGGATAGGTATTCTTAACCTCTATTTCCAAGGCATTTTCTAAGGCGCCTTTTCTTATAATTCTATATATACTCCCCTCTATCTATAGAAGAATCAAGCGACCTCTATCCTCTTTATTAATTGTACCCTTTTCTACCCTTTCTTACAATCAATCCATACTTCTTCTTCCCCTTGTGTATGCTTACTAATCGTGAACCTTGTGTATTGCAACATATGATTTTGGGTATAGTAAGTCTTTCTTGGTTGATTGGGATAGATAGGGGAAACAGAGATTTGTCGTCCTATCAAGATGGCAGAACTCAGGGAGACGTATGGTATGAAATCTGCTCCGCGGGGTCTGGTGTACGTACACGCACGCCACAGGCGATTTTGGAGAGAGTGAATTGGAATACGATCGTAGTCCCAAGCAAGAAATCTGTATGCTCTCAGACGTTTGCATACATGGCAACATTACTAAAAGCGACAGTACATGTAGGATCAGAACCCGAACAACCCGCGTACATCTGAAACAGATGATTGGAAGCCAACGTCGTTCCCGTGACATTCACCGCGATTTGTTGCGGAGAAGTCACGCCGAAGATCGACCAAGCCCATCCGTTGACGCCAGACTGCGCGTACAGAGTATTGTAGATGCCGGCGTCACAGCTGCAGCTCGACGAGATGTTGAACACGACGTTGGCCGTGATGCGAAAGGTCTGGCCGGGATCGATGAGGACATTTTGCACGAGGTATCCGGCGTTGAAGGTCGTGTCGAGGGGAGAAAGCGTGGTGAACATGATCAGACCAGCGGAGACGGCGGCCAAGCTATCTGGGAGCTGGGAAATGAGACCAACGATACGGGCCACTCCAAAGGATGCTTTGAGTACAGACGTGACACCCGTAGCGACCCAGTTCCAGTTGGCGGGGCCGTTGGCAAAGTCGCCGTTGGTGAGGATAGGGGTACTGAAGGGTGGAGTGAGGATGTTCGTGCCCAAGGTCGGACGGTATATGTACAACACGACGTCGTCGATGGTCCAGGTCACGGTAAAGCTTCCACGGCAGTGCACGAAGAAGATGAATCTGCTCGAAGCTCCTTGTGTAGTACCACTCGCATTAAAGCTGCTGGTGAAGCTGCCGCTATCGCTTGCCAGGCTGGGAGAGAAGAGCAGTAGCACTTCGGAGTCTGTCTGGGCATAGAAGCTGCAATAATCGATGGGAGCGATCGTGCCAGACACACTCATCCGAAGACTGAAGCCGAGGTAATACGGTAGGCCTGCGGTCAGGTTAACCGTCTGGATCAGCTCGCCGGCCTCATATCCGTTGGACCTGGCGAGGTCAAAGGTCGTAGTTCTGAACGGCTGTAAGCTTCCATTGATTGATGGTCCCATACAAAGGACTGGACTAACGCTGCTGCACCAACGGAGGATGTATCCAGGCCAAAGCTATTCGTCTTCCATGCGCTCAGTGAACCCAAGTCAGAGAAGTCGCCGTTTGTGATCAGTTGCGAAGCCGCACTCCCACCGGAGGGTCCGCTCAGACGCACGGCAGAGTCCACGGTATAGGACGGGACTTGGTTACTCTGCAACATTTTGGTTTTGAGATTGCATTGGATAGTGCTTCCGCCGAAAAAGCCGTAGGTGATGCCAGTACAGACGGAGCCTTGGTTCGAGCAGAGAGCAAGGCAAGCTGCGTATGAAGCGGCGGGAAGAGGATTGAGGCCAAACACATTCTGACCGAGAGGCGAGTAGTCCTTGTTACATACTACCAGGTACTGACTACCGTCTCCTACACGCCAGTCAGCCGTCGATGGCATGGTATCTGTCATCACTTACCAGTTGTGATGGTTTGCCCATTCGCAGCTGGACAGCTGAGGTCTCCTGGCGTTGGGGTTGGGGTGGCCGAGCTAGGAGAAGAAGAGGAAGTTGACGAGAGCAGAGCGGAAGATGATAGCGTGCTCGTGTCGACTGTACTGTCCACAGTAAGTACAAGCCCCAGAGTACCAGATAGTTGCTAATCCGAAGCCTGCGAGGAATGTATGTATTATACCTTGTGCTAGCCCGACTCGTGCTCGTAGTAAGAGGAGGTACAGTTGCTCGCGAGCTTGTAGCAAAAGAGGAGGAGGAGGAGGAGGAGGAGGAGGAGGAGGAGGTGCTTGAGCTGCTCAATGCTCGCAAGGAGCTCGTAGTGCTCGGAAGGAAGCTGGCCGAGGTGGATGATGAAATAGTAAATGTCAAGAGAGTTGATGCGCGGATCGATGTCGGGAGGGTCGACGTAATACTACTACTCGTCCTCGTGGTCGTCACCCTTGTCGTTGTCGTCGTCGTCGTTGGACATGCCGCTAGATTGAGACCACCACAATATAGCAGACCAGCCATCCTGTGTGAGCGAGCGAGCGCTATGGAGAGAGATGGAGAAGAAAGATAATCATCGTCGGCCCGAGTCCAGATCGACAGACGGCACGGCCTTGTATAGATTGGCCGATCCTGCTGGAATGTGCTTTTGACTTGGTAGTCGGCATCCCGCGTCGTTCAGTGTCGAATGAATCACCGTGGCAACGACTCTAGCATTCCTATACCTTATAATTCAGCCTGCCATCATCTGTCATCCATCCACGCTTTCGGCGAAGACAGACTGAACGGGACGGTGGCTGACGGGCAGCCGGCTTCGTTGCCGAGTGCTGTCAAAAGGGTGTTGGTGACTAGGTAGGTAGGTAGGTGCCGAAGAGGAGCATTTGCAGCATGTGTGACACATATATTGGCCTTTTGTGCAACTGGCCTCATACTCACCGCCAGCACGACCGGCGCGACATGTCAACAAGCGGGAGAGAGAGGGGGGGAGAGGGGAGAGGGGAGAGGGAGAGGGAGAGGAAGATGGAGAGAGAGAGAGGGAGAGAGGGAGAGAGGGAGAGAGGGAGAGGGAGAGGGAGAGATGACTGTGCAACGGTGATGATGCTATTCCTCGCGTAATGACACTGCCACGGGTGGTCTGCCCCCAGCTGCTCGCCACTCTACCTCCTAAGACGACCCTTTTTCTTCTTCTTCCTCTTCTCCCTCTTCTTCTTCCCTTCCTCCTCTTCTTCATCTTCTGCAAGTGGCATCGAATGTGGTTGGCCATGTACCACGACTCCACGAGGAGGCCACGTGAGATATAGGCGTCTATGCTGCCTCCTAGCAATGGCCGTGATGTCGTCAAATAACCAGCCACAGCTGCTCTGTCAGTGGGTCCCGTACCATGAGGCCAGAGGGCTCAGCTCAGGGACATGCAAGAGATATAAGAATGTGGCCATTTTTAGCGGCCCGCAGGTCGCACCAGCACATGGCAGTGCCCAAGTACCTCCTAGGAGTCGCGTTTTCTTTTTTTTCTTTTTCTTTTTTCTTTCTTCTTCTTTTGCTGGAGAGAGGACCTCCGTCTACCGTACGCATATCGCTTTCATGCTCACCTGACTTTTCCACACAAGGCAGAAGACATCACCCACCGAGGAGGAGGTACAGTCTAGTCTGTACAGTCTGTCCTCTGAATCAAATCAGACACCGAGTGAGTGGTATGCACCTCGGTTATAGTGCTGGATTCTAGTTTTGTGCAATGAGAGACGAGAGGCCATGCACTCTCGCTCGCTCGTAGACATGATTGGCGAGCGCGTCTGCTGTCAGTCGTGCAACCCGTGCTAGGAGTCAGTATGTAGTGCTGTATTGTCCGCAAGTAACCGCGCCGGGCCTCGAAGCAGGCGACAATTGGCTCCTGAACAGGCTGCTGCATGCATGCATGTATATGTAGGGAGCCAGCATGAAAAGACTCTCATGCCATCGGATGCATCGCATGGATGGGACGGGTCACAGTATCAGCATCCAATCCAATAAAAAAAAAGGAAAAAAAGTGACAGCTGCAAGTCACCCGAAGCGGTCTTTTGGTGTCTGTCTCTCTGTCTGTCTGTCTCTCTGTCTGTCTGTCTGTCTGTCTATTCTCTTTCGCTCTCTCTCTCTCGCTTCTTTTTCTCCCTCTTCCTCTCTCTCTCTCTCCCTCTCCCTCTCCCTCTCCCTCTCCCTCTCCCTCTCTCCCCTCTCTCCACTCTCTCCCCTCTCTCCCCTCTCTCCCCTCTCTCCCCCTCTCTCCCTCCCTCTCCCCCTCCCTCTCCCCACGCGCATTGTATACATCGGTAGCGAGCAGACAGGGGCGAAACGCGGTGGCTGTCGAAACAAGGAGCGAGCGCATTGTGGGCCTGGTGACAGACGCTGCAGAAGAGCGGGCTGGGGCCAGCCCGCGAGGGTTAGAGAGCCGTCGCCTCGCTGTCTGTGCCTTTCACGGTAAGGTCTGAGGTACTGTATGGTTGGGGACATATGCCGGGGCGGAGTGGAGAGGGTCCATTGCAGAGTACTAGAGAGTGTGGTGTGGTTTCTCTGCGCACAGTGCGTGTCACATGTGTCGCGTGGTGTGGTAGGGAGCTCCGAACGTGGGTTGACGCCATAAATAAATGTAGAACACAGAAACGCTAAGAGCCCGTTCGCTTGAGCACCTTATAGCTTCTGGCCAGAAGCTATAAGGCCATCCTGAGCTATAAGACGGTCGCGTTCGCTTGTTCACCTTATAGCTTCTGGCCAGAAGCCAGGTTTTTAGCTATAATGTGGATACTACGCCGATCTGCTATAAAAGAGGTAAGGCTCGCGTACTCAACGTGAAAAAGGACGCTAAATCGTCTTATAGCCAGATCAACCTCATTTTCTCGCTTCTGAGTATAAGGACCCACAATAGACGGGCGGCCGCTTCCGTACCTACGCTGTCCAGACAGAAGCGGCGACAGGGCCGCTACAGAACTCTGCGTATAAGCTGAATGAGTTATAAGAGC